>ML736309.1:0-30208 GCA_009193595.1 Aspergillus bertholletiae
TTTTGGTCTAGTTGGCCAATCCGATGTCTTCATATAGGCAAGAAATACTGGTGATAACACTGATCACACTGATCACTTCAAAAACCACTCACTCAGCATGCACCTATACTACTTACTCTAAGGACTCTCCCACTGATAGAACCGTGTATCTTTTATATCCACCACCATTGCTTGCCCCTTCTTTATATCCTCTATATCCCCCAAGAAAAGTGCCGCACTATTAATACGATCTGATACTTTGAGTCTTCAATGACCTCTCCTACCTTTAGTGTTTGATGGAAGGTGGACTAAACAACATCCATGAGAAAACGCGAACAGGCCCCAATTGATCGTACTGCCTCCAGCAACGAAACGAAAGATCATGATCCTACTGGCCCGCCATCTTCAGCTTTCGCTTCACCGACCCAGCGGGGCATCTGAGAACCTACCATAGGAATCTTTGCAGATATTAAAGTAAGCGACCTAGAATAGTCGCTAGGTAGTTACCCTCTAGGGTGGCTAGGGGCAATATAGTATCATCTATCCCGGTCACAGACATCAAGTTACATAAACGAATGCCCAACGAGGCAGAGCACTTCAGCACACCTCGTCGACTTGGATGGAACAGGGGGTATTGCCTCCTTTTAATATGATCAAACCGGACGCTCCTCGTGAGAAGTCTGCCAATATCATTCTGTTTAGACTTGGATCTGGTTGCGTCGTGTTGAAGCAAAAGTCTATAGGACATCATCATAGTCAATAGAGCCCCCCTTAGTTCTATAATGGTGCGCTTAGTATGCACAACCTAGTAATAGCCCCTTCACCCACATTTGTCTGGCGCTTAGTTCAAAGGTAACCCACACGTACTTTTACAACATCATATAGCCGATCAGGATGAGCACAGGCTACGCCTTGTTGCGGCAGAAGCAATTCAGTGGAAATACTCACACTCCTTGAATATAATATACAGGAACACACCATACAAACGCCCAGAAAATGGCCTCTCTCCATAATATTGCGAACAAAGACTACGTACAGATCAGAGAATAGCTATTAAATATAGCATGGTGGTTGTCCATACGGATCCATCTAGGAATACACCTTTACACCAGGCCGCATATTAGGACTACAACATGGCCGAAACAATCTTACTGAAGGCTAACGTATTTGTTAATATGTAAAACAAGGCCTTTCAAACGTCACTGCTTGTGTCACACTCGGTGGTAATGTAGAAAGAAGCCACCGGTTTCCTTCAAGTGGGCGTACATGTTGACGATATTGTCAGTCATGGAATCGGCTACGAGAAGCAGAGCTATATGTTTAACTTTAAGTGGAGTACTTTTGTCTTACTCAGAGAAGAGAAGATGATGGAGCCTGGCCTGAGATATTAAACGAATACTTTGCGGAAGGAACCAGAGCTACACCAGAGGCTTTAAGGAAGTACGGAGTTTCGTGGAGATATGTTCAACAGTTGGCTGGTATGGATATGTAAGACTATGAGATTGCAAAATGTAATTAGTAAGTTGTCCCTGATTGCTTATAGTGTCACTGCTAAGTACACGCACCGCTACTGCCTTTGTGTCACGTTCCAATCACCCAGCAAAAGGCGGGCGATACTAAAATGGGCTCGAAACGGCATGGCTATGGCCCTAGTAGATTTTCAACAGACTAAGGATCCATAGGTATGGAAAAGCCTTACTTGAATGGCCTTTGGATGAAGTCCGTAAATTGGGTGTCTATTTCTTAAGGTAGGGAAACAAGATTATTCTAACAATGAGGAACAGCTGGAATATATATCCCATTAAATGCTCAATTTACTGGGAAACGGGAGTACTATTATAAGTTCTGTACATCGTTGGTGGTGTTCGGATTCTGAGCCTTGTTCAGAAACCAACCCTTTCAATTTTCATAACCTAGAGCCGCCATAAGAGTATATATACATAATTTGCAGACCCGCTGCAATAGACATGACTTCATTGCCTCCATGATTAAGATCACACATTTGTTCTATCTGCTGCCTGCCTGCCCTAAGAGCTTTCAGCTTCCTCCTCCCCTTCACTGCTGACATCTTCGCCATCGGCTATGGCTTGCTCCCGGCGTTTCCTTGCACGTTCCCTCTTCTTTTCCAATAATTGATTCAGCTTCTTCGCAGTGTTAAACACCCCGCCGGTGCCAGCTCCACATGCGGCACATGATGGGTTTTTCCTATATCGCTGTAACGCGCAAGACTCACAGAAATAATGCCCGCACTTGGTGATAATTGGGTTCTGATATGACTTCTTGCAGATGATACAGGCGAATGGGATGCTTTCGAGAAGCTCCTCATCCTCATCGTCGTCGTCCTTTGATTTGTCACCCCCACGTTGAGAGACGACTTTTCCATCCAGTTTCTTTCCTTGAGTGTTTTTATCCCATTCCTTATCCAGTTCCCAGCCCTGCAAGACGTTCTCCCTAACATGAGCGTAGATACACGAATCCCCAAACCCGCACCAGCTAGTAATAGTTAGATATAAAACTTCAAATAAACCTGGTTGATAAGAGGTAAACCTACCCCGTCTGTTTGTAGTCCTTGCAGACATTCGGCGTATAATCCATAAATGTCACGGTACGAATGTTGGTGGGGGCTTTGATCGGACCGAACTGCTTTGACGGCGCATCGGGGTTTTTTTGGATGAAAGACTGGTAATTGGCCGCGCCCTTGTACGTGCCATCTAACATTGAGGGTACGTTTGACGTTGGTTGGGCCCGTGTCTTTCCCAAGAGATTATTTGCGTCCAACTCATCATCGAACCAATTCGAATGCTTGGTGGCATCATTACTAGATGTTAATGGAGCCGGCGTGGCCGTGACAGGCTGCTCTTCTTCCCTCCGGGGCGCATTGGACGCAGACGAGGCTGTCACTGCCGCGCTCTTGCGTCGCCGTTTAATTCTGTGGCCCTCTTCATCATCAGATGACGTGAAATCGGAGTCAGATGCAGGCGGCGGCGCCTCAGGCTTCTTGCGAAAATTGGCCTTGGCCTTGGCTGATCGTTTTTTGAAGGAGAACTGAGGGACCTCGTCTGCGATCTGGGTTTCGTCCGTCATGGCTGCAGTTCGCCGGTATAAAGGATCGAAGCAGTGGGTTGGTGGAGATGCGCACAATCGCCCCTTAGCCGCCAATGTCGGATATGTTTAGGGGAGTTGAAATCGAGAAAGTTGGATAATTAGGTTGATATATAAAGTGACCTTGCTTCACAGTGGTGGCGTTCTTGTTTTCCCGATTCGGAGCTTCCCACGTGATTGGTGACAAATGAAGCTTTGACTAACTATGTCACGTGCGATCAGATGCTTCATGATCCCGACAAGGGCGGAAATGCAAACCCGACAAACAGCTACGACCCGAAATGAGGAGGTACCCTGCCGGCGGGCGATTACTACTTAGTACTATAGTTAACCTAGTACCTACGCGATGCTTCAATAGGGTTAAGCTGTATTTTTTTTTCCCAAACCCGGGTTGGCAACCCAAAAGGTCGGGATGAACCGTTGGGCAAGCCATCGATCTAGTAGGCGGCGAACTTGTTGACAAAGTCCAGTTGGGAGACAATTAAACTTCCCAAAATAGCGGGAAGATCGACCGTGAAAACAGATAGGTTAGTTAGATCGCGGTGGTATGTCATTCAGCATTCCACCCCCGGGATGGATAATGATTGATTGTCCTTTCTCCTTAATAAACGCCTTGTATTCGCCCTGCAACCAAGAGAGTTGTTACGTATCAGATCGAGATAACCTAGTTGACTGATCGGTACTTAAAAACTATCGAGTGGGAGTGCCTCGCCGCCTCTATTGTTATTTAATGAATTGACGTACTGATGATTCCCGTACCCAGATGTACTGTGCCCAATTACTATACTCACTTTCTCTCGCAGTACCTGCAGTGAGAGGAACCTGGTACATGAAAGGAGCACCTTACTTCTTTGCTAGTACGAGTAGAATCGGTACCTGTTCCAAAGAGTCGGTCTTGTCTGTTTCCCGCACGGCCCCAGCTTCTCACTCCACCCCCCTGCCCACACGGTGTGACTTTCTCCTCCTTCTCTCATTCTTCTTTCCCTCTCTTCGTCTTCCCCCGCTCAACGAGTCGGTTCTCGTCTCGTTGTTCATTCGGCTGTATTTGGAACATCTCTCTCTCTCTCTTTTTTTCCTTACGTCAATAACTCCTTTTTTATTTTCTCTTTTCGTTTTTTTTTTTTATTTTCTTAACTACCTTCCTTCATTACATTCCCTTTGTCGCTCCCTTTTTTTTTTTTTTTTTTTTTTTTTTTTTCTTTCCCCATACTCCCATTATCATATAATAATATTCTATGCGCTGCATGGTATAGTGCGACTTGTTGCATCTTAGTCCTGATTCGATCAGCCCTTGTTGTCTTTCCTTTTTCGGCTGTTTTGGTACAAGTCATCAACCACTGACTCCTCCCGTGCGCTTATCCGCTGTGGTTGGTTCATTCGGCGCTCACAAGGTTACGTCTACGACCACCGCGCGTTTGTGTTGTCTGGACGCCACTGGAAATCCCCATCCTCGGCTCCCTTTCAAAACAAACAGAAGGCCTCTGCGACTTCGACGCATCGTCCCCTTGTTCGATCGTTCATCTCTCCATCAACGTGATACGGTCGTCTCGCACCAGCCGCCCCCCGACCGACGCTGCGCACCCCTCTGTCTGTCTCAACCTCGGTGTCCACTATCTGTGAATCATTCAGTCGCTGTTTGGCCTGCGAAATAATCTGAGCGCAAGGACTTATATCAGACCAATCGTTCTGGTACGGGTCAGATGATGACCTTGGCCTGATAAAGGACACGACGAACGAGGCGACGAGTGTCTGGGCTTTCGATAACAACCGTGTCTGCATCGCAAAACAGGCACCGATTACGGAATACTGTTTGTCCCCCGATTCTGTCCCTGTCCGTCACAGGTACCGGTGTTACGGGCAGAGGATAGAGTAGGATTGACTTATTTCCACCATGGACGATCCTTTTGTTTCCAGCCCCGGCGCGGCGGCGATTCCCCGCGAATCACACGGGTATTCATTCGATACACAATTGTTCAGCCTGGATGCGTCTTCGCCAGCGCAAGTGAAACGGGCCCTTGAGGCCCATTTGGCGGAGACAGAGCGCAGACTGGAGGAGGCATCCAAATTAGGTACAGCGCTCATTGAACAGCAGAAGGAGCTCGAGGACAAATTGAAAGAAGTTGAGCAACAGCAGGAAGCAAGCCAGATCGGACCGAGCCTGCAGCGAAAACTTTTGGACTTGGAGAGAGAATACAGGGAAATTGGCCGGGAGACGGCGCGGGCATTCCTTGCACCGAAACGTCTCGCTGGCGGTGATGATGGCCATCTGGGGACTCCCTCATTTGACCAGAAGGTATACAATTTGCCAGCCCGGCACACTACATGGAGTGCTAATATGAGGTTCAGTCACCACTTAGCCCCGCTTTGTTTGCTGGCCAAGCCACCAACTCTCCGAGCAAGGTGAGCGTACCATCGCGGAAACAGCGCAACCAACCGTCGAGTCGGGTCCATGATATCGAGTTTGCGACCGAGATCTCCACCTCCCTTCTGGCCCAGGTCCGCCAGTTGCAGGCACTGCTCGCGGAGCGCGAGGAGGCTCTGAGAACTGTGAACTTGGAGAAGTCGAGGCTTGAACTCGAGGCAGAGGGCTACACGCAGCGGATCCGGGCATTGGATGAAAGCGAGGAGCGTTATAAGGACGAAAACTGGGCGTTGGAGACTCAGACCCGCGAGCTGATGTCTGCAGTGAAAGATGCTGCCGATCGCGAAAGTCGACTCAACAGCAGCCTGGGTGCCGTTACAACAGAAAAGAGCACCCTGGAGCGAGAATTGGAGGATCTGAAACAAACTAATGCGAAGTTGATTGAGGACCAGACAGCTGCCCAGAAAGCAAACGACGCTGAAGTTCATATCCTACGTAGAAACTTGAATTCAGGAGATGCAGAAAGGCTTGCGCTGCAGAAGAAGGTTGAAGAGTTAAACTCACAGAATGAAGAACTTGCTAGAGCGGTCGCTATGCGGCTTCGGCAGCAGGAAGCAGAGACAGTGCGGGAAGTCCACCGGGATGATGATTCTGATGAGGATGGTAGAGGGACACCAGACAATTCACCGCCACCATCGCCCAATAAGTTCACTCCGCGACACAATCAACTAGAGACCGAAACACTGCGGAGTTCCTTGGGTCATGCTCACCGTATGATTCAGAATTTGAAGAGCACCATCCACCGAGAGAAAACTGAAAAGATTGAACTGAAGCGAATGCTGCAAGAAGCACGCGACGAGATTGAGCAGAAGCGTCGCGAAGCTGTTGCCCCCGCTGGCCCATCCAACAAGCGCCAGAAGACCAAGCCCGATAACACACGCAAGGCTGCAAGGCCGAACCTGTTGGGTGCTGGTAGGAGGGGAACGACAGAGGTCGAGGAGGTTCATGAGACTGATTGGGAAGACCATGCCACTGACACAAGCCCATCGCACAAGGCAGCCTTGAGATCTTATCGAAGCCGCCCCGAACTCCAGTCTTCAGAGGAGCCTAGTGATGCTTATCACACTGCCACTGAAGCTGACGATGCTTTTGAGACCGCCAACGAGCGGGAGGCAACCACAGAAAGTGAAGCTTTCCAGACTGGCGTCGAGAGCATGGCTGACGACAGTACGGATAGCGATGAGCTGACTGAAACGGAGGACCGTATTCAGTTAACACCTCGGGCTCGTGTCTCATCCCTAACCTTGGCAAAAGCTCGTGACCGGAAATCCTACCATAGCACTGCTTCCACTTCAGCGGACGAAGATGATGACTCCGATGACATGTTCCCCTCACCAAGCCAATCTTCCACTCCTCGGTATCGTCTCAGGAACAAGAGAAGTGTTATGAGAAGGATCAGACCCTCTGGAGAGGCTCCGATGGCATCTAGTAGCCGGCCATCTAGTTCTCGCGAGTCCCCGGCAACAAGCTTCACACAGACACCAGGGGACTCCGAAGGCCAGAGCCTGTTTGCAGAACTCGCAGAACTTGACGGCGAGGAGGATGAGGAGGAGGAGGGCGAGTTCGGTCCGCCGATAGAACACGATGCTGATTCCACGCCACGTATCCTTTCGATGCCTGACTCGAGAAGACCATCCCAGGCCACATTGAACACAAGACCCAAGCCTGCAATGGTTGACTCTGGTGTGATGACTGACCCCTGGGAGCCGAGCGTCCCGGCCGTTGTGAGTGACGAGAACATCTCAGATGTGCCCGTAACACCAAAGAAAGCACCTTCAGATTCCGAGACTCCTGCTGGAATGAGGGAGCAACCCGAGTTTGTGCATACCGCGACACAGTGGGCCTCCCCTCGCGCATCTCCTGGAGCCAATGGTGATCAACTGTCGAGCGTCCCCGCCACTTCGAAGATGATTTCGGATGCAGATGCGGAACGGGAGGTCAATGCTCCCTTGGCTATGCTACCACAGCTCGATGTTTCTCCTATCTCGACTCAGGACACCATTCCTGTAACACCAAGGCTGCCTGAGTTGAGCATGTCATATATTGTGGGAGGTTCAACCGAGCCAGTCGCCGCGCCTATTCCCCGTCCCCCGGAGATGACTTTATCGGCCATCTCTCTGCAATATACAGAACCCGTTGCTGCCAAGCTCCCTGAGCCGGAACTGAAGTATGTTCCAGAGGTAGCTGTCTCCTCGATTTTCTCCGAGGGCACTCAGCCTGTTGCGGTAATTCTTCCTGAGCCAGTTCCTGAACCTTCAATCTCCGTGACGGAGCAGGCAACAAGCACAGATACCCCACAGCTCGTATGCTCTGCCATCTTTTCTGAGAATACCCAGCCTGTTATGGCGACTCTTCCGGAGCCTGTTCCTGTGCCGGTGCCGGTGCCTGAAGCTCCGGTTTCTGTCTCAGAGCGTGCCATGAGCACGGAGGTTCCAGACCTGACGGTCTCGACGATATTCTCTGAACAAACTTTACCTGTAATGGCGACTCTTCCAGAGCCTTTGCCCGAGCCTTCTGTTCCACTCGCGGAGCGTGCTATAAACACTGAAATCCCCGACCTAGCGGTTTCAACAATTTTCTCAGAGCATACCGAACCTGTTGCGGTGATGCTACCAGAACCAGTTCCAGCACCAGAGTCTACTGTGGTTGTGGGTCAGGCTGCAGCCGACCATGAGGCCCCAGATTTGACAGTATCCTTCATGCCACCCCAATCTACGGAGCCGATTGTACCCCAAGAGCGTGAGATCCCCGTCCCTGCATCTCCGCAATTGTCGGTTTCTAGCATCCGCTCCGTGGAAACATTCCCTGTCAAGGTCACACCATCTACGCCTATCATCCCCGTAGCCTTGCTGTCTGACAATAATGCACCGCTTGTGCAAACGAGAGGTGTTATGGTCGACAAGTCCACCACAGACTCTTTGCCAATTGTGGTTGTCGAGGATGAAGCAAATGATAGCTCTGACTATGACACAGCTAGCCAGAAGAAAGATGCTCCCTCGCCTCTGAGCGCTATTTCCGGCAATGTTATCCCGCGTCATGCAACGCGCCGATCATCAAACCAGGCTGATCAAGGTGCTCAGACGATACTGTCTTCTAAGCAAATCGATCAGATCCTTATGGACCGTGTTACAGCCCGGCCGTTGTCTCCTCCCGACAGTGACAAAGCCAAGGAGCAAGGCAATTCACCCGCTGCCACGCCAAAGGCGCGGCCTCGCCCCCAGCATCAGTCATCAGCCGCATCTCTCAATTGGCGACCGGGCAGTGCAGCCAGCCAGGCTTCAACTATTCACAGCCATCCGCCGTTGCCTACCGAGCATAGAGAAGCTACCATGGCTGCCGATAAGACGTCGTTTGATCAACAGCCTTCTACACCGGGGCTCATGGCACCCCCTCTTGCCCCTGCTTCAGCGCTCCGCGCTCCGCGCCCACGTACACCAAATGATTCAGCGGCTCACGTTGGTTCAGTCAGGTCTTCTACTTCGCGGGCCAGAGTGAGGCGTGAAAGCCAGGTGTCGCGGAGGTCTTCGGTTTCCTCGTTCGCATCTGAGATCGAAGAGCGGTTCAATACTCATTCCACCCCGGCTGGCGGACCTTATGGCTATGGCTCCGGCACTGATCCACGTATGATTCAAGCTATCACCCAGACTATGATTGGAGAATTCCTTTGGAAGTATACACGTAAAACAGTCTCCGGAGAGATTTCCAACACTAGACATCGTCGCTACTTCTGGGTTCATCCGTATACTCGTACATTGTACTGGAGTGAGCAGGACCCTCAAAGTGCCGGCAAGTCGGAGCGCAAGACAAAGAGTGTTTCTATTGAGGCTGTGAGGGTTGTCGCCGATGACAACCCATACCCTCCAGGCCTTCATTGTAAGAGTTTGGAAGTTGTCAGCCCTGGTCGCCGCATCAGATTCACCGCGACCACTAGTCAAAGGCACGAGACCTGGTTCAATGCTCTCTCGTATCTCTTGTTGCGGTCAGAAAATGACGAAGAGAACAACGACTTGGAGGATATCGATGAATTTAACCCGGGTTTCCGGTCAGGAGCTCGGTCGCGCCAGCGACCACGGTTGTCAATCTCTTCATCACAGAGTCGTACGACCCGAAATTGGCCGAAACAGCGAGCAGGCTCTGCCCTCTCTTCGCGCCGCACAGGGACCCCCGGTCGCGCTTCTCCGGCTCTGAGCACACAGTCTCACTATTCTGATCAAAGGAATAGTTCTACGTCTAGGCTCAGTACAATTCTGAATACCACGCTCAAGGGCTCTTTCGGCCGAAGGGGTCCCCCGGCCTATGCGACATCCAGTATCCATGATGGCAGTGTCTACGGCCGTGACAGTGAGGAGGATCTACGGCAGATGATGGAGAGGCAAGAACAGGAGACAGATCGACTTGAGAACGTTCGTGCTTGCTGCGATGGTAAGAGCATTCCAAGTTGGGTTATGATCTACCTACTAACACTTGTACTATAGGCAAGCATGATGTCAGCTCACTCTCCCGGACAAGTCGATACAGCCCGCGTGTCAACAGGCATCACTCTCATCACTGAGCCTGTCGACGCCTCTTGTGAGGATGTGCCCTTTCTCCCCATGGGCTTTCCTCGTACATCGCTCGCATCTCTCTCTCCTCCATCTGCCCCCATAGCATGCGAATCTCATGAGCGCACGTGTTAGCATTTTATTACTGACTCCCTTTGCTTTTCAATAGCCTGCCACCCCTTGGGGCATGCTTTCTTGGACCCTCGTGTTACGTATAGTCATTATTAATCTTGGGGGGTTTGGCCCCTTTGGCATTTATCCCCACTCAGGTGTCTGGACTGTTCCTGTCATTCATTCGTGATCTTTGCAAATGAATTATTGATTTAGTCATTTTCTTTTGTTGATGCTCATTGTCAAGCTGCTGGTATATTTATGCCGTTCGTTCCACTCAGGCTTGACCCTTATCTATTGCTACCACGTCCATCTTGTGTGCATCTTGCATCCGTCCATCATCTTTTTGACTTTTCTTTTCTTACATCTTGATATCGAGTCTCTTCAATCTGTAATGACAGCAAGATTGACCGTTGGCGTCATGTGTCCGTGTTGACACTGTTTTTGTATGTCAGGAACTGATCTAGGCACTATTGAGTGATTCGAAGCCGTGCGGGAATGGAGAACAAGATACGAAACGAGTAGTTAGCATCCTGTATGGAGTAGCTGTAGTTGAATCCATGTGACCCATCTGGTAGTGCGGAGGATTAGTCATGCATCGCTGATAGCCATCTTCAACTTCAATCTTCTTTCTATTCCCCACATCACGTCCAAGCTTCGCTTGCCCTTGTTCAAACCCAAATAGGTCATTCCATCAAGGGGGCCAGCGATAACCTGCCATTTTCCTGCCTATTGAGGACCAATGGCTTCCATCAATGAACCTACCACCAGAGCGTGGCTCGCGTCGCTGCTGGAGCCGGGCAAACTTCTAGTCTGGGCTATGTCATGTAAGTTCGGCGGACAAACTACATCGCCCGCCACACTTACCGATGGGGTAGACGTGCGCACACAAACCCGCTCGCTACCAATTTCCGGGTAAGTCTCAAACTAACAGGCACGACAGATTATGTTAAGGTGAACCTGGAGGTGGTCTTTCAACGCGGCCAGATCCTCGCTCCAATCCTCCAGTCTGGAAGACTTCGCGATGAGGCTTTCGGCCGATTCTGGGTTGCCTTTAGCAGTGGGTCCCCCGAGCATCAACTCAATCAGATAACCAAACTAACATGCGACATAGCAAACCGCGAAGACACCTTACAAGCCCAACCTCCGCCAACCCAAACAGGTATCCAGGGTTCCTCGGACTTAATCCCACCCATCCTAGCCCACGCCTCAGGTCTAGTGCTGGACGTGGGCCCTGGAACAGGAACCCAAATGCCTCTTCTACGCTCGCCAGCTATCAAAGCAATCTACGGCGCGGAGCCCTGCCATGGTCTTCACGCGGAACTGCGCGCTAGGGCCGATGCTGAAGGTGTGGGTGAAATATACCACATTCTCCCTTGCAGTGTCACCGCCTCGGAGCTCGTCCCCGCACTCCAGAAACAAGACCTTCTGCCTGCTGGTACCGCTACGCTTGGCCAGACAACTGGTGGTGTTTTTGACACGATTCTCTGCGTCCGTGTGCTCTGCTCAGTTCCGGATCTGGAGCAATCTGTTCGCGATTTGTATGCTTTGCTTAAGCCTGGTGGGAAGATTCTCGTCGTGGAGCACGTGGTTAATCCATGGCGTACGGCGAAAGGGTCAATTGTTGCGAGGGTTATGCAGGCTGTTTACGGGCTCTTGGGCTGGAGTCTGTACTTGGGTGATTGTCGGATGAATAGGGACACGGAAACGGCGTTGCGTGGTGCAGCGGAGAGTGATGGGGGATGGGAATCCATGGAAGTCGAGAGGTGGTTCGGGAGGACTTGCATGCCGTATATTGCTGGGGTTTATGTCAAGAGGGGTTAGACTGTTCTTGTGGGTGAAGGTGTTAGGTTCCATTTATGGGGGTCTTTGGATCGTCTTTCATGTAAAAGGTATATATTGTTGGTTGGCATGATGACTATGTGATATGTCGACTTCGGGCGACTCTAAAGACGGATCTTACTCGGCTGTATTGACGGTTGAATCAACAGAAGCATACAGGCTATCAAAGACGAATATTCAATCTGCGAGCATTACTGTCGAAAGCCATATGTTATTGAACTCTACCGAAGTGCCGTGATGGGAGCCAGCATTTGAAGCACAAAGGTCATGCAATTTCAGATCTTTAATCTACATGGTCTAAAGTAACAATATCAATGAAAACTGTCTCTCCCTGGCATTATCAATTCCACTCGCTATTTTCTTGGCTATAAAGCTTAAACGGTGGTTGGGATTTTTCAGCTTCTTGTGTTGTCTTGGGTATGAATCGTGGATGTCTGTCTTAGGGTTGTATGATCACATGATTTGGCTACCTTTGGAAGGAACTTGATATTGAGTTGTGGGATTGAAGACTCGAAGCCAATCCTCGTCTGTGTATATCTGTTTTATGTTCGTTATATAGCAGTCATGTGGGGGGAAGAGATCACGGGCTGATGTATAGACAAATGGAATTGACACCCAAACATGGAAGCACAAGCGTAGCTATATCTAAACGTTGAACAATAAAGTAGTGCAGAAAATAGACATTAAACAAACAAGGCCAGCTCATAAGATAAAAGGAAGACTGAAGCAAGAAGAAAAAAATTTATACTCATACTCAATTTGCCAGAGGTAAAGACTTGTAATCCTCCTCGCGCATAAACTCCTTCAAAGCTTCTAGGGCCGCCTTTAGAACCTCCGTATCCCCACCAAACCCAAGACGTACGTAGCCGCTGAAATTCTCCCCATCCCCGAAGCATTTCCTCCCTGGGACCAGGAGCACCCCCTTCTTTTCAAGAAGCCTTGTACATAATTCCACGTCATCGACCGGATGGCCGGACCTGGCAAATCTGATGAACCCAATTGGCCCGGCAACGGGTTTCACCCATTGGCAGTTCGAAGGAAACTCGTCAATGAAGGATTGTAAAATGTCAAGGTTTTTCTTTGCTAGAGCTATGTTACGTTTCAGCAGATTGTGGACGCAGGAGGGACCCAATGCGAACGATGCGATCTGTTCATCGACCTGGCTGGTTGTGATAAGGGCGTAGGAGCGAGCATTGATACAAAGGTCGAGGATGTGTTTGCTGTGCGATGCAATCCACCCTATCCGGATTCCGGCGAGGGCGTAGGCCTTGGATAGGGAGCTGGTGACGATGGTGTTTTCATAACCAAAGGAAAGGGCCGATGGTGGGTAGTCCGGGTCTCCTGGAGCGATGGAATGGAAACTGGGACGATACACTTCGTCACTGAAGACTGTTATCGAGTGTCTTTTGGCGATTCGGATGATTTCTGCAAGGCTCGATTTGGCGATGATTGCGCCGGTTGGATTTTGTGGATTACTACGGTTGAATGAGTTCATCTGATGTCTTGTACCTTGTGCATATGAGGAGAGGGGGTAAAGCCCTTACTTCAGGACGATCATCTTTGTGTTCGGTTGAATCAAGCGTTCAAGCTCCTCCGTATCAAGGCTCCAATTGTCATTTTCCTTTGCTTTCCATAGACTAACCTGTGCTCCAACGGAAGCTGGCAGGGAGTATAGTTGCTGGTAGGTGGGATATTGGACGATAATATGATCTCCGGGGTTGACTAGTGCAAAGAGCACAATGAAGTTCGCCAGTGATGCACCGGGGGTCGTCAAAATCTTGTCCGATGATACAGGCAATGACGAATCCTCTGCGTATAGATTCGCAATGTTTTCACGCAGCTGCTCCAAGCCTGTGAAGGAAGGACCGTAGTTCATTGGTACGGACTGAACCGAGGCGAGGATATCATCATCGGGTGCTACATTCTCGGACAGTGATTTGAGATCATTAATTGCGATAGGAAGGGAATATGAATGTGCCAGGTTATATTTAGGACCTACGTCCCGAGTCAGAATCCACTATGACCATTCGTGTTAGTTAAATGGCTGAAGTTCCTCATGGTTAGTTGTTTCTCATGATGCTTACATGATCGACTTCAAAAGGGTCTAGTTTCACCATAGCGACGAGTGGGCAGTGCTTTTCTGTTTCAGTATTGGCTAGATGAATTAGTTGAAACAATGGAAAGAAGTTCGATCTTGTATTTGGTCCTAATATTTATATCCATGGATTCGTGGTATGAGTAATGACTAAATAAATGTATACGGAAGGGCGTGGGAATTGACCCCACTTTTACGAGTCACGATGAAATCTAGTGCTTTCCCTCCTGATATATACTTTAGTACTCAACGCCCTTTTCATATGGATATCTTCAATTGGTCCACAGTTGAGGATAGCGTTCACAAAGCTCTGTAGCGATTTTCCTCTCTTTAATGTCAATTATATCAACTGCAACTAGTATGGTTTCAATCTATAAAATGGTGAAATCATTAGGTTGGTTATACTATGTAGAATGTTTGGGGACGATTCAGTGCCTCGGATATGCTTCATTGCCCATATTGAGTCAACCATTATCTATTGAAGGCAGACCCTGGATAAACCCTGCCTTTGGATGTCCCATAAGCACTGTTTTGTTAAGGATATCAGTGGGGGCATTCCTCTCCGACTCTTCATCTTGCCTACAGCGGCTGGAGTTGCCGGTAGTTATCATGATTGCCCTATGTGGTATCTATAATCAATGCCTAATAGTGGCCATCAAATGCTAATGGTTCCAAGTACCGTCTAATCCACACTACCTTTCCCTCCATAGGATCCATCACTGCTGCAAAATGGGTCATCTCATTGGTAGTCGGGTATGTTGTCGTCCATTTGATAACTTCCTTTAATGTAGCTGTGACTTGAGAGTCCACCAGGGTACCCGAGCTAGGAGTAGGCAAAGAGGGCCCGTTTGAAACGATTTCTTGTGACGATCCGCCCCCGCATTTCTGAGACGCACGAGTGCGCCTTAAAGGATCTTGGCGGGCGGTTGAGTACAGACACTCTGGGTTCGAAGGGGCTTTCCTCGCCTGCCTGACTTTCTTGTCCCAGTGTGCCTGCATAAATTTCCTCCGTTCTTCGCTGTCTTCAATGAAGTCTACTACCGATACAGCTACCCCTGTTCCCAGGGATGCACCAGGATGGTCTCCTTGATGTCCAATTTTCGTCACCGAGGGAGTGATATGGTCACTGTTTGTTGCAACGATGAAAGATGATTGTTGTTCCACATGAGCTGTGCGGTGGTCCTTCTCTAGTACTACTGCATCAACCCCGTCACAGAATATCAGGTATGCAGCTGTAGAAGGCGTCCGCATAGCTGTTGACCAGGCCTCACTAAGAGCTGGCGGGAGAGATGAACCATCCCGAGGAACGATATATCGCCTCAGCAGAGAGGATATAGACCGTCTCAGCCCTAGAAGCACAAGTAAATGGCTTCCATAATACCGATAATTACGCAGCCAGCTGCTTGTATCATGGTTCGGCCTAAAATTCAGAGAAACGCTGAGCCCTTTCCTCACACCAGTCAAGACGCCTACAAAGCCGATATAAGTAATATTCGTCGCCAAGACAGTGTCGTAATCCGGTCCGCGGACATATTCGAAACAGACGAGCAGCTTCCGGAGCCCGTCCATGCCCCAGTCTAAGGTCCGGAAATGGAGAAGTCGAGGCTGTGATTGCTGGCCTGTGGAGCTATCGGGTTTTGTTAGTGCTGCGCCACTGGTGCAGCCCATTAGAAGATCCAGAAGCACATTAAATGAGACCAGGAGATATAGCTCTATTCCTGTGGCGCAACTGATGCCCTTGATTTCTTCTGTTTCTTCATTGGTGTATAGACGGCGCAGGAATAGGCGGGATAGTCTTTTAATCCATGGTAAAAGGGATTTGGGGAGGATATCAGTGATGAGTTGGTCGAAGAGACTTGTTATGGAAACTAGGTGGCCATGGTATTGTCTTGCGACACGGATGTATCTTTCCGCTGGGGGGAGGGAGAGATCGATTTTGAAGACCGGGGGCTTTTCACCTAGGTGCAATGCATGGGCCATGGCCTGTGATAGGGGACTATGAAAATATGTAGTCAAACAAGGTATTGTTGTTCTTTGCTTGTTTGATGGAATGATAACGACTGGTACTTTACGACTACTTGGTACCTAGGCACGGTTTGGCTCCCGTGCCTGGACACATGACTTGGTGCTGGCCAGTTGACTTGTAGTATTTTTGTCTACCGCTTGCGAAAACAGGACACTACATTTTTATTATTCCAAGTGCTAGGTATTTAATGAAAGTTATGTTTCATGCGACATTCTCGAGCGACATGACCGTCGCCTATAATCAATCCTCTTTGCGGGCTGAATAGTTACGTTTTAAATTCTGGGTATCAATAATCAACAATACAGTAACTCGCGTGGATCACCGGCGAATTGTCCTACGACAACGCCTTACTAAGCCTCATAATATGAGGAAAGCCGTGATGGTATCAATGGGATACACAATCTAAAGGGGATCATAAACGCAGATCAATCAGGTTTGGGTCGCCCAGGAGGCCAGAAGTCGAAAAGGTCTAGTGCTTCAGAAGTCCAGGGTCCTTGCTCACGGGGCCCATCTTCTTCTATAGAACGATTGAGTGGGCTCTTAAAAGGCAGTGATTGCAGTCGACCACTACCTGCAGCTGTTAAGGCAGTGGGATCCGAGTAAGACTTTCGGAGGCCAGTCGAACCGCACTTTGGTAGAGTAATGTGCGCAGGATGGTTTGCTGTAGTCCTGCCCGGGCCATATGTGGAGTCACTTGGCATTTCATCTAATGCAGCAAGGGTGGAAGCAGAAGGTATAAAATCAGTGTTCGTTGGCGCTGGATCGGGGCTTGCCAGGTCGGTCTCCCTGGGGCTGTCAGTCCACAGCGCCGATAAAAAGACGAGGAACATACTAACTGCGGGGTTTCTCGCATGAGAATATTTGTCTTCTCTGACAGGGGTGCGGGGAGCGTTACCTTTGTGGCTGTTTGGCCAGGTAATAACGCGCTATACATCAATTTTTTCCTTGGACGCTCCGTGGACAATCTAAGTGTGTTGACTGGAGTATCCACAGGAATCTTCGAGGTTTTTGTGGAATTTGGACGGGCATTGTTAACGGGGTTCTTAGTGCTCGCACTAATGAGTTGAGCTTTGCCGCTCGGTGTTGTGACCGATGACGATACAGTAGTTGACGGAGCTTTCACTGGATTTAGAGTCATTTCAGGTTGTACTGCTGGCTTTTTATTCGTAGCTGTAGCCATAGGCTTGACTGCAGGAGGCTCCTCCGATAAATCAATAGTTACAGGCTGGGGCCGACCCAAACCATGTGCACCAGTCACGTTCTCCGATGCAAGCTTTTGCCTCTTTGCAGCTCGTTCGGGTGGCTGCGCATGGTCTTTACTCTGCTCAGGTGGATGTCTTTCTTCATACGGAGAGACCAAACGCCCGATAGGTGTCTTCTTGATTCCCAATAGATCATTGAGGGAGCGAGACGACTGGGAACCGATTGAGGATCGTAGAGGAGTGGGCGTACGCAGAGACGGCGTAGGTGGTTCCCCCGGCCGAGACGGGGACCCCTGACTTTTTTTACTGCTGTAGAGGCCGGAGATGTCGGTCTCTGTCTTCTCCATTGGCTCGCAGACCTGAATCAAGACGCCTCTATCCAGTTGCAGCTCGTCCCCGTCTTGGATTGCGTCACCCTGTCGCCAGTGTAGGTCGCCAATAAAATTTCCCGTAATATCGTAAGCCATAATGCGTTTATTAAAAGTATGGTATCGGAGGTAGCCATCTTGCCAGCGTTTAGCTTTGCGGCGCATATCGTGGGTGTAGAGACATCGAAATTTGATGACGGGCGCAGTGTTTTGAGTCGCCGGGACGCTCATGCCGGGTGTGGCACACGGGGCAGAGGACAAGGGCGTCGACATGGTCGAAGAGAAGAGTGCCAATAGTTGGCGACCCTCTGGCTGAGCACCATCTGGTCGCTGGAGCGGGAGGGTGAGGCAGGGGTCGACGTGGTTGCAGTTCCGTTGACCGACAGAGAGATTTATTTATTTGCCTGACAGTACGTACAAGTGAGAACGGCGGGTGCAGTTGGCCTCAGGCGAAAACGCTTCGTTTGAGTGGGGGAGGGCGGAATGCCAAAGTCTAGACTGTGGTATCGATCATACGCGTATGGTATTATTGATTGCCTACTGTAGTTGATACACATTGTTGCGCAGTGATATACGCCCTAGCATCCCATCAACACAACCAGATCGACTCCTTTGCCTACCCTCAAGACCTGAGCTCATCTAGTGATGGACGTATCTTGCCCTTTCTCTTCTTCTGGAAAATGGACACGGCGTCCTCGTCCAATTCACAATATTTATTTATAGCCGAGGACTTCTTGGCAGTCTCCAGTTCCAGCCTTAATGGAGTTGCAGGACTTGACTCTGGCTCCACTAGGACTCCATAGTGTTCCGTACAAGAGGCAAGTCAAAGCAAATCCATGGTACGAGAGATGCTCCGTACTAAAGCTCAGGAACCGAACGTTTATGCTCCCCTATGGACAAGATAGTTGAGCGGTATACGGAGTATAAATCGACGGATCGTCCAGGGCCCGCACAGACCCAGGGTCTAGGATGTTAAGCAACGAAGAACAATGACTGGAAGGAGGATCTACAGGCAGGCTACTCCATTAATTGGCCTTACAGGGTTCACCTCCAGCATTCAAATGCGTGTCAGTCATTCTGTGAAGTGAAACGACGATCAGATGGTGGCTGCGTCATCGCCTACTGCGCGCTGCTTCTTTTTTGCTTTGCTGACACCTTTTAACTCCTCACTCTCCCTTTCTCCTTTTTTTATTTACTTAATTTAATTTAATTTAGCTCTTTTTTTTTCTTTCTTTTTTTTTCTTTCTCTCTTTCTATTTCCCCTCCACTCTTGACCCAAGGACCTTGCGTACATGGTACACGCATTGATCAGATCTCTTTCTCTCGCGCTACAATCAGATCAAGATTTATTGTGTTGTTCTGTCTTTCTCATCTCCACACTCAAATAACTCGACAAAAACACAATGCAATCCGTACAAAGACATTTTGGCAAATTGATGAAAAGATCCGCCGACGACAGTCAGGTGGCTATTCTCTTGAAAGATTTCGATGAAGCAAATAAATTATTAGGCCGAGTAAGCGGAATCTCTTGAATACCCCGCCAATTGCAACCCAATCGCATGTTATACGCCGCTAACCACTCATCCGACAGATTATTGATTCTACGAAAGCCTGGAGGGATGCTTGGTCTTCTCTTCTCACTTACCAAGCGCGCATCCTCAGTGAATTAGAAGGATTATATGCACCGATCATTGCTTCCTCCGACTCCTCCACACCTAGCAAGGCCGTCGAAACGCCCCGACAAACATTGGCCCGAACGGCTACTCTAGCACAGGAATATGAAGAGCTACGGAGCGAGCTCCTTCAGGAGCTTGAGGGCATTAACGAGCGTATTATCAAGCCTGCCACGCAGGCTATAGACTACATGAAGCCGTTGGAAAAGACAATCAAAAAGCGGGATGATCGAAAGGTAAGTACATATCTCGTCCAATCCAAACTAGCTCTAGCTAACCTCTCCGTAGTTAGATTATGAGCGTTACCAAAGCCGTGTCGACAGCTACTCGAAAAAGACGAAGCGATCGGACCGAGACAACGTATCGCTGACCAAAGCCGAAAGCGATCTTTCAAGAGCGACAGAGGTACGATACAATGACCAACACACCTGCCCGCAAACACACGCGCCCGTACTAACCAACAACCCAGGAATACCACGCTGCAGACGAACACTTGCGAAAGTGCTTACCACCAATCATAACCGCCGCATTCTCACTTCTCCCCCGGCTGTTGGCTGCGCAAATAGAGATTCAAAACACCATGCTAGCAAACTACTACACCGTGGTCCAGAACTACTGCGAACAGGAGCACTTTCCTACACCCTCCCCACCAATGGAAGAAATAATCCAAGACTGGCAACACGCCCATCTCCCGACACAACAAGAAGTCGAATCGCTAGGCTGTCTCGCCAACGGGAAAACAGTGCGTCTCTCCCCAGGATCACCCGATGAGCAACGAAACGGCCACAGTCGTCTCCCAAATGGCCTCAACTTCCGTCGACCCTCAAGCAGCAACGCCTCCAATGTTGGCCCTACATCTACATCAAGTCTCCAGCTGCCAGTCTCCCCTGGCCGAAGACTCTCCGCCCCATCAATGCACGAAAACAAGCCATCCCCGGTAATGGAAACCAAGCCCCGTCTCAACAGCCTCGCCTCATCCCCATCCTCAACTCTCACCGCCCCAACAACCTACCTCTCCCCGCAAACCCCTGCCTCAGCATCAGCGTCCTCGCCAGCCGAATCCTACGTCTCTGCCCGAACAGACTACTTCAGCCGAAACCAACACTCCTCCGACAGCACAGCCACGTCACCGGGATATAGTGTGCTGGCAGCTGCAAAGAAGAAGGCCCCTCCCCCTCCTCCCCCGAAGCGGATTGGTTCCAATCAGGGGCTGTTTGTCACGGCTCTGTATGATTTCGGTGGGCAGAGTGCGGGTGATCTTGCTTTTCGGGAGGGAGATCGGATTCGGGTACTGAAGAAGACGGATAGCACGGACGATTGGTGGGAGGGAGAGCTTCGGGGGGTTAAGGGGAGTTTTCCGGCTAATTATGTGGAGTGAGCATCTGGTTCTTTTAATTTAATATATTCATTCACACGTTTGTAGGATACCCAAGGATGGATGGGATTGAGACTATTGAACTTGGATAGGGATTTGAGCTTGTAATTACTTTTCAGCTGACGGGGCGGCTACTGCCTTGTGAATGGATATTGTTTTACTTCCTGGGAGTCAAATATGAGATTGGCGAGGCACGGAGGATTATCCGCGGATGCTTGGTATTTATATCAGTGGGTTGCTAAGCTGAAAAGGAGGCACGAAGCGTATACCTAACTGTATGACGGCCCAGAAGGACATGCCCTTTTTCACCAATTGACATACATCTTAAAAAGAGCAGACCTTTCATTGGAGATATGAACCAACTGCTAACAGTGAATTTACTCATGATATGCTAATAAATACAAGAATAACATCTTCACGCTAGTAAGTACATCCAGCTCCCAGAACAGCTCAAGGGATAGGAAGCCATATGAGTACCTAAGCTACATGGTTAATATCTTCTGTCCTTTTCAAGACTGCTATCTAGAGAAAGGCTCCATCTGATGCACCATCGTCTGACATCTCCATGCCCATTTGTCGACGCCGGCTGTTAAGAAATAGTTCTACCATGCGTTTGCTCGACATGGGCGAGTAGGTGCCTTGAGACAATGTAGATCTCCCACTGTCGTTACCATGTCGGCTGTCAACCCGTATGTTCTCATTGGTACATCTGGTATTATCACGATGACGGCTAAATCGAAAAGGCGAGGGCTCTGTATCTTGGGCTGGGGGCCATCTGGCGGAAGATCCACCATACTTCCCGTTCAGGACCAATCGCTGTGACCGTTCTCTGGCTTCTCTTTTAGGGGTGGGGGATTCTGGCATCCAGGGCCTGTTGACCAGCCTTGATTGCATGGGCAACAGTGCATGCTGGTCAAGTCGAGCTCGAGTCCGACCAACGGTGAAAGACGCTCCACCGCTGGGAGGGGAGACTGGCGTCGGGATCGAAAACTGCGAGGCTGTAACCGGTCCATGCTCTGTCATCACTACTGTACGTACACTTGGGGACCGACTGAATGGCCTAGAGAAATTACTCCCTGTCCCGATATTACAGGTTGTTATTGGCTCTCTATTCGCGAAAAGCTGATCATTATCTGAATGATCTAGTCGACTTGCTAAGGCGTCGTTATCACACCCTAACTCTCGGGATAGAGATCGCCGCGGAATATTAGATGCATCGTCGTAGATTTGCGCATATTCTTTATAATGCTCCTTTTCTGGCGCGAGATTCTCGATCCTCGCTATTTCCGACTGCATCCATTGCTGCCAGTCGGCACTTGGTCGTGGTTGGATTTGCGATTCCGAGATTCCAGGGGTTCGTTTAGGGGATTTGTATGCCGACCGCTGGCTTTCAAATATTGTAGCTACCCCTGGTTCATCTGCTGTTGCGGACAAGCACGGATCATCACTGTGATTTCCGGTGATCGGGGAATTACCACTGGTGGCTCGTGAGTAGATGCTAGGAGAATCAGATGTATCCAAAGTCAGAGATCCAACAGCATTTATGCTTCGATTATCGTCTTCTAGGATACTTTGACTACTGATCGCCGTCGGGCAATTATGGGGAGTTACTGTGCCACCAGGGGCCGTTGCATATGATCTTGGAGTTGTGAATGATTCGTTACTGGTGACCCGGAGAATTGCCTGCCTACTACAGCGAGGATGCAGAGAAGATGCCCGTGTTGGAATGGCACAGTGTTCTTGCACTTGTCCGAGAACGATTCTTTCTTCCATATCTTCACCATGGTTCCGCCCAATCCGTCTCATAAGTGCAGCATACAGGCGTTGGCTGTCAATGGAATGTTCTGGCATAGCTGGTTCCAAAGTGGATGAAAATTCCAGTTGGGGGGAGTTGCGTGGGGTGAGTAATGAAGCGCTCGGTTCTAAATCGCTTTGTTCGTTAATGATAGACAGTTGGTTCTGCTCGCCTGCTTTGCGTGTTACGATAGTATTTGCTGCAGTTGAATCAGCCCAACTTGTAACACGCGAGTGGCTTGTTGCAAGACTCTCCGAACTACGGATACATCGGACTGTCTGAGATTGATTCGAGCCTGTGAGCCTATCGGTACAAACTGAATTGCAGTCGTTTCCGGCTGGGAGATCGTCCTCCTTGGGTGCTGTTAAGAGCACCTGACTCTGTGCCTGGCTAGCGGCTGGCGCCTGTGCTTGGCTATTTTCTGCAACAGGTTTTGATAGCCCGAAGACCTTCTTGATACCCCTTTTGATAGATGAGGATAATGATCGCGCTTTTCCCTGAGATATGGGAGGCCTAGAAGATTCCACTGAAGATTGGGTACTAGTCGCATCCATGCCAGAAACACCATCGCCGCTATTACTTCGAAAGCTTTTTCTGAATGGTTTATGCTCTCGTTTAAATCTGTGGATGGAGGAATCTCTGCACTGGTCAGTGCTATCCACTGCGCTTTGCAGGAACTGGCTACGGGCTAGCTGAATTGCTGTATCATGGCTCTTCATATGCTGTAGTGTATTGCCAGATTGATGGCTACCCCGAAGGAAAGAAAGTGAACGTCTCAAGGCCCCGCCCGAGTTCGGCACCTCGAGCACTTGTGCTTTGTCAGAGGTCGTATAGCCATACAACCTCGAAGATGCTCCATAAGACATGCGAGAATGATGCTGTCCGCCTGCGAACATTGACCGCGACTTACGCAGCCGGCGGTAAGAAGATGGTAGAGAAGAGTTGCGGCCATCTAGACCGCCAAATTCACGAATTGGTGGCAGCGCTGCGGGAGACGGCTGAGAATGATTATTTTCCTCCGGATCACTCATGGTTAAATGTTGGGGCCGTGTCAGAGTAACATCCAAAGCAGTATCAGAGTTTTCAGTGTCGCCGCTTGGTCTGTTCCTTCTCTGCGGTACTGCCATGCTACCAGGACCACCCAAGCGATCATAAGAGCGTTGAGAATCGGTAGAGGATCGCTCGGTAGAGCGCCGCATAGCTAGGGATGCTGCAACGGTAGCGTGTTGCTTGGCTATTGCTGGATCAAATGGCTCAGGCACCGACATCTGGTGGCTCCTTCGGATGGAGCGAGTTGACCTAGATCTCCTCAGATGGTCGCTTGTATTGAAAGACATTGAGGGGCACATGACAACAAAACGCAGGCAAGTACAGATATAGAGCGATTAAGGTGATTTGAGAAAGATAGTAAGTACACAGATGCATCAAAAGCGGTCTAGGAAAGTCTCTCATGGTGGACGAGACATTTCCATGGCGAAGAACATGGCTGTTAGGATCTGAGGAAAGTGCGATGAGAAGCCGCATGTCGTCTTGCAAGGTCGCGGATCATCAACGTCGCTTCCTCATCTGATGCTAGAATTGCTGCTTCGATAGAAATATTTAGTAAGGTTCTATGGACCCAATCTGGGATTGCCTATCTTGGTTATATTGGTTAATAACCCATTCAAGGGTTCTGGACCGGGGTGATCAACAATATCTTGGTTGAGGCTGAGGCTGTGGCTGTGAGTCACGGCTCGAGTCCACTCGTGTTATAGTGTCTTATCACATTGACTCATTCTAATACGAAGAAGCAGTAGTACACATATCACATAACGGAGGCCGTTGACATGCACTCCTTGAAATTAAATAGAAACGCTCGACGTTCCAGTGCCCACGAGAAGTGGGACCTTTCTCTTGTTCGACATCGCGCAGTGAGGGGCTAGCTATTGTTGGGACCATATCACTATGGATGAGTCGGGTGCCATAAAGCCCAGAGTGCAAGCTATCCATCTGGATGGAAGAACCCTCGAAGGAGGGGGCCAGCTTGTGCGAATTGCCATCGCCCTCTCAGCTTTGATAGCCCGACCCGTCATTATTGACCATATCCGAGGCAACCGGCCGGGGAAGCAAGGGCTCAAAGGCTCACATCTTGCTGCGATTACATACCTCGCACGCGTGAGTGGAAGTACTGTTCTAGGTGCAGAACTTGGATCGACATCGTTAAGCTTCTATCCCCAAAAGGTCCAGATGCCAAGAAATCAAGACTCTGAGCGGGGAGGAGCGATCGAATCAAATATCAACATTGCACTCAGGACAGCGGGTTCGGTGTTTCTAGTGTTCCAAGCACTGTACCCTTATATGCTGCACGCGGGAGCCCTTTCTTCCGTCCCCGAGCGCCAGATTACTCTTTCCATTGTCGGTGGGACCAATGTGTCCTTCTCGCCGTCATACGATTACGTGGCGCAGGTTCTAGTGCCTAATTTCGCCAGAGTAGGATTACCACACCTTTATCTGCAGCTAATCACACGAGGATGGGGGACGGGGCCTTTCAGCTTGGGAAAGGTAACTCTGACTGTGGATCCACTCACGTTGCGCGAGGATGGCATTCGAGCCGAGTCGAGCCCTCGGTTCCCGCCCATAGACCTGTCTCAATATCAACGGGGGACTATCAGTCAAATTGAAATTACCATTTTAGCTCCGGACGATCCGTTCTCTGAGAGCACAGGGAGAGGTGTCCACAGGGAAAGAAGAAAACTAAACCCTGGTGGGACGCAATCTCGGAAGCATGTGGCAAGGACTGTGGGAAACAATGACGATTCACCGAACACCGCTCAAACAATTCGCCAGTTTGTCGAACATGAAAGCTTCCGGAGCCTCCGCAAGGGGTTGAGGAAATTACCGCCGTGCATTTTCACCTCCAGGACATTGTCCTCTAGTGTCGCTGGCCAGCATCCTCACACAGAGAGCGGTGACAACGATATTCCTATCTCGATCCATACGTCCGAGGTCACACACCACTACTCGCATGTGTATATACTTATTGTAGCACATACATCGACAGGGTTCAAGATGGGGCGTGATGCGCTCTTTGGTGATAACAGTGATCGCGGTGCGCGACAAGCGCGGCATAGGCAACGGAACGGCCCAGAGGCCAGGGTGATGGCGGTGCAAGACTTGATAGAGCGATGTGTAGATGGATTCTTAGAGGAATTGTATGATCCCCTTCTGCAGCAATGCTCTACTGCCGTGGATATGGAGAGACACCCCCCATGTGTGGATAGGTACTCAAGAGATCAGTTGGCGATATTTGAGGCCCTAGGGGGGTCCATATCCCGACCGAACAGTGACAGCGGCCGTGGGAAGGAAGACGAACGATATTGGAGTCTTCACATGCAAACAGCGCGTTGGGTCTGTGAAGAGATGCTGAGTAACCGGGCACATGACATGGACAATTTACATTAAGCCTTAGGTCAAGAAGATTGGAAGCAATAACAACGCAAAACATACAGTCATATAATAAAGGAAAATAATAGTAAATGTATGATTGTCAGTAAATCGTACAGTCGAAAGGGTATGAGAATCGACCAATATTAAAACAATGAGTACACATCACAAGACAGACCAAAGGAGATATCTGAACGGCAAAAAAAGCAGATATTAAAGGAGAGAAGAAAAGGTATCCATCTGCGCTACCACCCGCCAGCCAGCAGCAGATTAATGGCTGTGCGCTCTATTCCCACGGGTATGACTTTTATGGAAACTTCCAAATCGCCAATCCCAGCAGCTGATTAGGGAAATCACTCATGCCGTACCCCGATTGTCTCGCATATACACAAAAGAAATATAAGAGATATGAATAAAAATAATCGCAGTGCTGAACCGCCGGTCCAGTAAAATCGAGAAAGCCGCCCTTGTATATGGTATAAGAATCCGATGATCGATCAACTCCCAACAATGCATCAAGTCAGAGCATAATTGAATAGGTTAAGGAAAGAGGTGCCGTGATTGAGACTGGCGTGAAAGGTCCCTGGGACTCAGTCCCAACCTGCAGGACCCTGAAATTCCAGTCGAAGTCCTGGAGGTCTTTCGTGCCGTCTCATTTAGGTATCGCAGGTTTACAGCAGTTCCCGAGCGATCGCCCTGTAAGGGGAGTCATTCAAGATCTCCGAGGGCAGCGCTCTCCGGTAATCTCGTGGCTGGGCAAAGGGGGATGTAGATGATGGTCGACGGAGTTTCAGTTGCTAGATGAAGCCAGGAGTTAGCGTCATTTCGGGGGTGTCATGGAATTAATCAATCTCAGATGCTGATCGGGGGTCTAAAATAGAAGATGTGGAAGCGAATGACATACCACACAATCGGAGCATTTTCCTCCTTGAATATTAACACGGCCACGGCAACCGCGAGGATAGTTGGCACACGAATACATGATGATGTAGTTGGTTGTAGAGTAAGTTGGATGCCCGAAAAGAAGAAAATTGTTGATAGCTGGCTGATAACCACAGTTTAGGTCGTCGAAGAGGAATAAATCTCCTATCCCGTCAAGGGAGGTTTTCTAGGGCTGGTCTTTTTTTTTCTTCTTCCTTTCCTTTTTCTTTTCTTTTCTATTTTTTTTTTCTGGGGTTCAGTCCCAAAAAAAAAAAAATGTAAAAAAAAAAAAAAAAAAAAAAAAGGGAAAAAAAATTAGGCTGCAGGCAGCGCGATAAAAAAAAGATAATAAAATCGAACTAGTCCGAAATCCAAAGCCACACGGCTATTACGTCAAGATCTTGAAACCGTTGTCTTGCAGCAAGACAAGCAGGGAAAAAGGATCGCGAGCTAAGGCACCGCTAGGGTCCGTTTGGGTGCTTTAGCGTTGAAAGTTGGGCTGCGCCACCAAAGCCGTCTCGAAGAGGGCAATTCCGAGGAAAAGTAGACGGTCAAGGGAAGAAGTAAAATCCAATCAAGGAGCGGAGGACGATAGAAGGAGGTTAGAATAGAATTCGGACGATCAACGGTCACGAAGAAGCAATGCAGCAAGTGACAAGGTCACCAAAGTAAATCAAATCAATACCAGGGGTACGTAAAGATTCGAGAAGTCCCGTGGGATTTATAGGCGATGGAGATCTGAGCGAAATACCCTTCGGGTTGAAGATCAGGAGAAGAGGGCTGTACAATAAATAATAAATAAATCAATCGACCTATGAAAAATCACAACCCTCACAGGGAGCCTAGGATATTAAATTTTCTTTTTTTTTTCTCATTTTTCGTCGGTGCCATCGAGGTAGACGGCGGGCGGGAATGGGGACCAGATGGAGCCGTCGTATATTATTCTGATGCAGTCATCGAAGAAAAATAATCAATTAATTCCGCATTTTCTAGTTGTGGGTTAATTAGCACGATTTATTATAACTTTTTTACTGATATTATTATTTTGCGTAATAAGAATTCGAGCCAGTGAAAACTCACGGGGGAACTCTCATTGAATTGAAACCACAGAGCAGCCGATCAGGTCAGGATGGATCCTGGGCATCACCGACAGGAGCTGACTTCCTTGGCGGGAGAACTTATGTTTCCTGCGATGGTCATTGGCTTTTAAAACGGTTACTGGCGTTCCAACGGTGGGCTCCGCGTTTCCCGGCTGGCTGCTTCAAGGCTGAACCACTAAAGGAGAAGAAATAATCTTCTCCCATTTGATCCGCGAGCCGAGGGAGAAAAAAGAGCCCGCAAGTCCCCGAATTTGGATGATCATTAAGCAAGGGGACAAAGGAATAAAAAAAATATAATTCCCCTTGTTGAGAGTCACTCAATTCCCGAACAATCTCCTCATGTAACATCCTGATCTTTCCAATGACTCGCATTATTAGCACGGGAAAAAAGATGACTTGATTGCAGGGGGTTCGTGGGCCCGTGTCAGAAGAGATCATTTCGATTTTCACCCTTCGTACTAAAAAGCCACGGCAGCAAGAATACGAATCTTGTCGGGTACCAGCTGTGGGCATAGACAGCAGGTCGCTCGAAACGCAACCAATTGATCCACTGACGCCAGTAGCCGAAGTCGCGGAAGTTTCGCATTAATGGAGCGGTGCCATCAAAATCTGGATCTTGGGCCGAACCGTCGCACCAAGAAAGTTTCCACTCTTTCTGGAACGTCGACGGCGAAGCGCTAATACATTTTTTTTCTCCATTTTTCTTTTTTTTTCTTCAACAGTTTCCCTGTCCCTTTATCTTGCGTCTCTTGATCAGGCATCTCTTGGCGGAAATTGCGGGAATTGGGTATATCAGCCAATTGGAGATGGTAACAATTCAATGAAATCAACGAGAGGAACACTTGAGCCTGCTCTTTGTTTTGTCTCATCGACAGTGAATCAAAAGGTCCTGTGAGAGGTTAAAAAAAATAGAAAAAGTCAAAGAAAAAAAAAGAAAAAAAAGGGGGGGAAGAGAAATGCACAATCCGTACTGGAGAGATCTGAATTTGGCTCTTTTCTTCCCTAAGTAAGAGAACCACCACTGTAGATCACCTTGTTTGAATCTACTATTTGCCTCCGTTGCTTCTTCCTAAACACAATTTATCAATAGCAATCATAATGGACAACCGTGCTCACAACCTAGTAAGCTAAATGGTCCCAACTTCTGTATCATTGGGTGCGCGAAGTGGAGAGAAACATGAGAAGCCATCATGATCCTTCCTGCTGTCCAGCCACCGACGACTTCACCCTGTGAACAGCTAACATAGCCCGCTGCCTTGCTTGGAATCTAATTCTTAAACAAAGGTCAGGCTTCACGTCAGACGGATGGGTATTAAGTATCGCTCGGTAGGGACAAAAGAGAAATCCCGGTGGGCTCGCAGACGAATGCATTGATTTGATTCCTCGCGAACAAAAATCAAGTTTCTCTGTCGTCATCGTGCATTATTGTTCAAATTCCTTGCTGAAGCTGTGGAATTGAATGGATGAAAGAGGGGTACTGGGTCAATCAATGGCCATCCCTCCTATTACTTACTAGGTACTACTCCGCACTAGTGAGGGGCTTTGAAGGACGTTGAGGGGAACACAAACACATCGTAGTCACTTGACATGATCATGTGCCACCTTGTCCCTTATGCTAACTGCATGCGCTGCCTACCATAACGTCAGGTTGTGATTCTGTCGACCTAGGGAAGATGCTATTAATGCTGGGGGTTCTAGACCGCTATTCTATATTACTATCCCAACAAACAAGGAGAAAGAATCAAAATCAAATCAAATCAAATAGATCAGCGTCACCAGATTTACTCTCCCTATAAAAGTGTTCGGTAATATCGGTTAGATTTCCAATCAGAGTATATGTTGGGCATGGTCATTGATCAACCTGTCTGTAGTATAGTATCTGAAATTATCATCATACGTTATCCTTTGGTGACCCTTCGCATGTGAACCTAAATGTGCAGAAAACTTCAATATCTACGCGTAGAAAAATATCCATCTTGATCCGAGTTGAAGTTTCACTAAGCGAAAAAAGCGGAGCCCCTAGTGGGAGTAGAAAAGGGATTGTAGAGACGCGGGAGAAAAAAAAGTAAAAAAATAAGAAAAAGGAAAAAAAAAGAAAAAAGAGAGAGAAAGGAAGGGAAAGGAGAACCAAGCTCGAGGATAGTGTGTTAATTAAGGGTTTAAGGTTTTACAGAGTATTTTATGTTACTCATTTTTTCTTTTTATTTATTTATTTATATTTTTTTTTTTTTTT
>ML736309.1:30218-84197 GCA_009193595.1 Aspergillus bertholletiae
AAAAAAAAAAAAAAAAAAAAAAAAAAAAAAAAACAGACGAAGAGGAAATATTTTGGCCTTTTTTGTTTTACTGTGTCCCGTCTTTGGGTCGTATACTCATCCTGGCTATGCTTGGAATAATCACACGGTCATCATGTTTGACTGCCTAATAGAAGGAAAATAATGCCCCCTTTGTCCCCACCATCATGATTTAGATCACGAACAGGCCAACGCCCCGACAGATGTCGGAAAATTCGGTTCTGTAACAGCCCTGCCCGCTTGGTTCTTATTTTAGTAGGGATCCATCCGTTGGTTTGACAGTGCTCAATGATAGAATAAGGGACTTGGGACGTAAAAGAGGAAGCACTGGGCTAGTGGGCGTGGAACAGACCAACCCTTGCACATCAATTCAGATGCCAGTGCTTATATCTAAGTTCTGCTGAAACGGACCATATTTTGGCTGGCTCAGTGGAGAATCCTTCTTCGTGGTTGAGCCGCTTCCTCTCGATCGACAACATTCCTTCTAGTGACATTTGGCATTGTTTCCAGACCGGTCTAGATCAATTTCGGGTTCGTTTGACCCATCAAGCATTGACGGTTGGTGCAGAACCCTTACCTTCAGACCATGAAACATAATGCACCGCCGCTTTGACATAATGACAGTTAGTCGCACTGCCGCTGCCCTTTGGGGCAAGTATCAGATGTCGTGCAGGCTGCATGTTGTTGATTCAAGCCCCAACAGGGCACGGTAGATAGCAGTCCCAATGTTTGAGTATGAAACCTGCTGCCCCATTTTTCATAGTTCATGGCTCTTCTTGGGCAAGAGATCGAAAATGATCAACATGGGGCAGAGTGTTTCGAGTCAATATCTTAATGCAACTGTCAGTCTGCTTCAAAAAAATGTAAAATTCAGGCATTAAACAGTGATCGAAGCACAAGCCATGCTCCCAGGACCCCAATTACTGACGCTACCAACAGGCCATTTCCCTCCCAGGTCAAGCCCAAATATGCTAGACAACCTACTACAAGCTCTTTTCTCCGTGCGGCGTCTCGTTTACTCGCCCATTCTGGGTCAACCCGAAACGGGATTGCTGACTGTGTTGCATCTGTTGGACGCCTTGATGGCACAGGAACGGAAGCCAACAACGCGACAGCGCGATGATCGGACGTCGGAAATAGCGGTAAAGAGTTATACTTTAAGGGCCTAACCTGCGCGTCGTCACCCAGCCCAGGCAGAGTTTCCAAGTACAGCACACGATCACACCAACTAGGCCAGCGTGTACTGGTCCACAGCCACTCCTGTGGGCCACTGCCGCATGCTGCTGCCTGACGCGCAGCATTTGTGTACTTGTATGTTGGGGGGAAGGCTATGGGAGCTTCTGAAAGGCCATGGAAGCTTCGAGACTGTTGCATCTCCCGGGTGAGCTGATCCTCTTTCAACAAGTGGGAGAAATGACGGGGATCGGCTCGATCCACCTCCGCCCGCGGAAACCGGGCGCAGTCATCGCTCTGTGGCGATGCATTAGAAGTGCGGTAATTGAGGTCGCCAGCCAGGAAGAGGTAACTTGTAGGAATAAAGATACCCCGGCAATCATCGCCGGAGCTCCGTGTAGAACCGTGTAGCAGAGCCGCACTCTCGGAGTCGTCCCCTGTTTCAGCATTCTCCCTGTCGCTCGGAGTCACACGATCAAACACTAATCGCTCTACCATACTACGCCAATCCTCATTTCTTTGCCGTACGGCATACTCCATGGGCGCAAGGTGGGCAGCAATAAAGGTCAGGTCCACTGCGTCGTCAGGGATTTTCTGCGTCGCATACGCCAGCCGTGCTCCAACCGCGCCTTTATTGCCCATTTGCTGGAATCCAAACCCGACTCGAGCAGTATCAATCGACGGTATACGCTCCGCCACATCGGATCGAGCATATACCATCAGCCCCGTCATCCCACTATTATCTGTAACCATATTGACGTAATGGGTCTCCCAGCGCTTAGACACAGCACGCTCCACTACCTGATTCAGAGAAGCAAAATACGGTGCCAAAAAAGATCCACCAAGGAATGCATATGCAATAGGTGCGATTTCTTGAAGTGATAGTACGATGAGGTCCGGCGGCGTGGAGGTGCTTGAACTGTCGGCGAGGGGTAGCGCATCAAAGAAATGGTGAGCGAAGCGGTCGACGTCAACGGGATTCCGGGCGCAATTGAACGTAAGTATGTAAAGGGTAAGACTCTCCATGGTAAGCGCGACTTCAATCTGATAGATTAATCAAATCGAATTATATGTATCTAGAGGGATAAATCGTGGTAGAAATACAACCTAGAGAGAGATTGAGGCTGACGGCGATCAGAGCGGCTGTCAATTCCACCAGTTTCATGGGTTGGTTGATAAATGGCTTGGCCTGTTTGGGACATGGCATGTGACGATCACCGGGCCTTATCGATAACAATCATCATACCCAGTCAGTAGCTTCTGTTCAGCTCATATCATTTTCGCTAGACTAACTAGCAATCATAGTAAATGAAAGCAAGAAATGTTTGCTACTCAGGAATATATCCCTGCTCTGTGCTTCCATGCATTGCCTACAACTTTCCGCGGACTTCTTCCTCTAGTTCTACCAACAACATACCCTCTGCCACATCTTCTTCCTCTTCATCCATCTGATATACCCATTGAACTCGGCCACTTCGTGGGCTTCGCACCTCAAGTTCCATCTTCATCTGCTTAACAAATGCTACCACTTGATTCGCCACCACTTGATCTCCAGCTGACACCAAAATCTCAATCAACTTCCCAGACAGAGGAAGCACAATATGGCGGGGGTTATGCACATCGCCACGGCGATGGGAGGATGAGACTAGAGCAGATGCAGTTGCCGACGTGTTGTTTAGCTGCAGTCGATAGGCCATGGAAGAAGTGGGGGTAGTATATTTGATCTCCGTGGATATGGAGGAAGGAAAATCATTTTGTAAAACTCGGGTGAGCTGGAGATGATGTTGCTGCTGCTGTTGTTGCTGCTGCTGTGTGGCCCCTAAGGGCTCTAGGGTAATGGACCATGCATCTCCAGGGCGGAACAGGAGATTGGATGAGGAGATACTCGGCATCACAGACGAACGAAACGGCTGTGCAGATGCTTCATGGCGTACAGATTGAGCAATCGTCTCTCCTGCTTGGATCACCTGTCCGAGATGTCTCTCGAGCCATTGCGTATCGATTTGCCCTGCCAAGAGGTCATCATGGGAAAGGATTCCTCGTAACAGATTCAAATTGGTCTGCACCCCTGATATTTTGATGTCGGTTAGCACTCGTCGAGCTTTCGAGACAGTTGCCTCCCAACTGGATGCAGTGACGATAATCTTTGCTAGCATGTTATCAAAGTTTGCTCCAACCGTGAGGGGACTTGACCCGGATGTATCAACATGGGTGTCAATCCGAACGCCGTGGCCACTCGGTACGACGAACTCAGTGATCTTGCCTATACTCAGGTGGAAATCCCTACTTGGATCTTCGGCGCACAGTCGCAGTTGGAGAGAGTGTCCTTGAGCCTGTACCGTGCGGTCTTTCAGCAAGCCAACTTGGGCAAGCGATAATCCCATCGCAAGTTGTAGCTGTGTCTGCACTAAATCCACCCCAGTAATGTTCTCAGTAATGGTGTGTTCCACCTGCAAGCGAGGGTTAATCTCCAGAAAATAGAACTCTCTTCGGTGGTCGTGAACCAAAAATTCGAACGTTCCAAGAGACCGGTATCGAATTGTCTTTGCCATACGGAGGGCAGCGTTCACAACTTGCTCTACCACATCCCGGCTTTGAATAAGGGACGGAGCAAACTCAACGACCTTCTGGAAACGACGCTGCAAGCTACAGTCTCGCTCCCAGAGGTGACACACGTTAGAACCGTCCCCAACGACCTGGACTTCAAGATGGTGGAATCCATCCACAGCGGCCTTTTCTACAAAAACCGTTTGAGACGGTGACTCGTTCGTTGCTGCCCGAACAGCATGCTCTAACTCTTCTTCCTGGCGCACTAAGCGGATACCACGCCCCCCTCCGCCATCAACCGCTTTAACCATAATGGGGTACCCCACCTGCCGCGCAAACGTGTGTATTTCTACCAAGTCGGAAGTGGGACGCGACATAGCCGGCAACACGGGAACTTTGCATTGCGTTGCCAGCTGTTTCGCTTTGAGTTTATCGCCTGTGCAGGCCAGAGTCTCTGGTCCAGGACCAATAACAGTAATTCCAGCATCAAGCATACGACTGGCAAATTCTGCACTCTCGCTAAGGAAACCATACCCGGGGTGCACAGTGTCAATGCGGTGTTCGCGGCTCAGGTTAACGAGCAACGGGATATCCAAGTAAGCTGCAGCAGATGGTACCCGTACTGCGTGATGGGGATGTCCGATATCACAGTGAGAACGATCATCATCTGTATAAAGAGCAAATGTCTCAATTGAGGGAGAGAGTTCGCGTGCAGCTTGAAGAATGCGGACCGCAATTTCACCCCTAGTCTCATTAGATAAAACCTGCATACGGCATGGAGCTTTAGAAGATACCTGTTTGCGACCAGGAGCCGCTGAATAGACTGGACACCCATGTTTACAACTCGAGCTATCTTAAACAGAATGTATGATGGCTGACGGCCAAGTACAGTGCTATTCACTGTTAAGTCCCTTGCGTAGAGCTTAGCCCTCGGGCCTCGGAACGAATGTACCCCTCATGGGTCAGGGCACGGGTTGGGGAAGAAATATGTACAACAACAACTATAGCCAACCACTATACGACAAGGATCAAATAATTGAAAATAATAGCAATGCCAGAGGACAGGTCAACGGTGGCAGCCAAAAGACTTGACCAAGTCTCGGCCCATCTCTCGGAGCAAAAGCTCCCGCCCGACTACGCGGACGTGCGGTCCCAAATCAGTGCACTCCACAAAATCGCAGCCACGCCTGACACCAATCGACGTGGTTATATTCGACAGAAGCAAGCAGGAAAGCTCTGGGTGAGGGAACGTCTCGAAGAACTCCTCGACCGCGATAGTTTCCAAGAAATTGGTTCGTTGTCCGGCACAGTAACATGGGAAAAGATCGGACCCATGCGGGAGAAACCCGTTTCATTTGTGCCGAGTAATAATGTCCAGGGGATGGGAAAACTGCGTGGGCGCCGAGTACTGCTCACCGCGGATGACTTCTCTCTTCGGAGTGGACATGCGGATGGCGCCACTGCAGGAAAGACAATCTACTTGGAGAAACTAGCTCTAGCACTCAAATTGCCCGTCGTGAAACTTGTCGACGGCAGCTCAGGTGGAGGCAGCGTCACTACTATCCGCAAGGAAGGCTGGAGTTACCTGCCCTATGTGTCAATGTACAAACATGTGGTGGATCAGCTGAATCAAGGCATTCCAAATCTGGGGGCAGTGGTTGGACCAGCCGTATGTATTCCGGTCTAACCATTCTTTTCCTACACTGGTCGCGGCTTACCAATAACAGATTGGCCTTGGAGCCGCTCGCGTCGTCTCCTGTCACTTCTCCGTCATGGCTGCAGATATAGGCTCGCTCTTTAATGCAGGCCCCGAGGTAGTCAAAGGGGCAACATTTGAAGAGGGGCTAGACTTCCAATCATTGGGCGGGCCTCTAATACACTGCACTAATGGAACAATAGATAATCTCGCTGCTAATGAAGCTGAATGCTACGAGCAGATTCGTACTGTCTTAGGGTTTTTGCCTAACAGTGGTCGAGAGGCACCACCTGTGATCGCCAGTAATGATCCCGAAGACCGTGAGGATGAGGCGCTGCGCCGGATTATTCCCCGCCGACAGACAAGGATGTATAACCCACACACCATCATCACTAGCGTGGTCGATCGTGGCTCATGGTTTGAGATCGGCGCACTCTGGGGTCGTACTGCCATCGGCGGTCTCGCAAGGCTAGGAGGGCGCCCTATTGGCGTGATCTCCTTAAATTGCGAAGTAAATAGCGGGGCATTAGACGCAGCTGGAAGCCAGAAATTGACGCGGCTGTTGAAGCTTTGTGATGTGATGAATCTGCCTGTGCTGCAGTTCATTGACGTTCGTAAGTTTTCTCCTCTACTATTTCTACCGCGGCATTTTACTTTGTGACATGCTCGCTAAAATTATCATAGCCGGCTACGCAATCGGCACCGCTGCCGAACGCACTGCGACAATGCGCTGGGGCGTTGAACTAGCCAAGGCCTACTTCTCAACTACAGTACCAATGTTCAATGTGATTACTCGACGAGCGTACGGCGTGGCTGGCGGCATCATGATAGGCGCCCGTGACCCGGTCATGCAAGTGGCCTGGCCATCGGGGCAGTGGGGATCTCTGCCACTTGAAGGCGGCATCGAGGTTGCTCATCGACATGAGCTACGCGAAGCCGAAAAAGAAGGCCGGAAGGCTGAGCGGTACCAGGAACTGGAGGAAGAGTACCGGCGATTGATGAATCCAGTGCGCACAGCGAATGCGTTCGGTATAGAAGAGATCATTGATCCCAAAGACACGAGAAAGGTGTGCTGTTCATGGGCAAAGCATACGTATGAGGTTTTGATACCGGAGAGATTGACAGATCGGGCCACTGGGAAGATTCAACCGGTGTTCTCTTAGCTTTGGGCCATGGTTTAGTCACGACTTCTAATTGCGCTGAAGCCAACCGGACAGCAAATTATCAATAGTATTGCACTATTGGGCGTGGCCTGTCAGCAAGCCCTTTCTATCAGAGGCTATCGAGTTAGTGTTTGCGGTTAACTTCGAGTAGGGCGGTTATCGTGTAAATAGAGAACGTTAATATATATAGTTCGAGAACAGGAGGACTGTTCGAATGCGCTGAACCTCGATCCCTTGAACTTTCAATTAGTACTCAACTTGTAACCAGCTAGCCTATTCTGGCAGCTCCAAGGCCACCGTAATTGACGCTTGTAGAGCGTCACTAAACTACTTCATATAATTTCAAGAGGTGGAGAAATTAGGGGCCGGATATTCGGAAATTACAACTTGGCAACGCTCATCGGCTTTGATAAAGTCTCGGATACACCCAAGTCTGGAGGTAGGTGGTCAACAGCACATTTTTCTTCCCAGTCTAGGTACTTTGACCAAGCGAAGAATAAACAGGCAAGGAGTGAAACACAAAACCAAAAAAAACAACGAAAAGAGGAAGCGAGGTTGAGGTGTCAGAATACACAGTCAAAAAAGGAAATCGCTGGTCCCAGAGAGGCTCGAACTCTCGACTTCTGAGTTATTAGCTCAGCACTCTAACCGACTGAGTTATGGGACCACTTGTTGAAATAATCGTCTATTAATGTATTTGATCAAAAGAAAACCAAGAATATCATGGCCTTCACTACAATCAACGGACAGGTGTATACCCCGGGGCTCGCCATTGTCGACTCCCCCCAGCCTTACACTCCGCTCGGAGGAGGTTAGTATCATACATGCCCCACCTTTCGGGCCTGCCATTCTAATATGCGCCCCTCATAGACACCCTCCAACTAGCCATTGATGTCTCTGGAAACGGGCAGTTATCTTCAAGCTCGTCCTCTGATGCCACTCAATTTCATGCAATCACGCTCTTCCTTACCTCGCATGAGCTCTCCAAGAATTTCACCATCTCCAATGGCACAGAACCCAATAATAAGGCCTATGTCGGCCCTGTCCTAGAGATCAACCCGTCTACGAATGTCCAACAAGTCGACTGGGTTTGGTCAGCGTGCTTAGTGGGCGACGATCGTAGTGGTTCTGACACTGCACGAGGGCCGTACAATATCTCAATCCATCAGTCTTTCAAGTGGGATGGAAAAGACTACCATACGATCTTTGACTTACCTGTCAACGTTTCGAACAGTATTCCTAAGTCGGACCGCAGAATCGATTGTGGGTTGCTGGAGAACGACCTGCTCAAGCCCGCTGAGATTGCCGCGAGCAATGATACTTTATCGGGACAGCCTTGGGTGGATGCTGATGCTGGAACGAATGGAGGCCATAATAATGGGAGCAGTAGCGGTGATGGAGAAACTAATAACGGTGTTCATGTTCGGGGTACTCTGAAGCAATGGGGTCTATTTGCCATGCTGGTCGGGGGTCTGTTGCTAGTTTAAGCGCAAGACTTGAACCTCCGATGGATTGGACCTTCTGGATTTCACTATATACATACCTGTAATTATATGTGTACAATTCTCTTACACCTCATAAGGCGTTACTCATTACAATATCATTTTAATTAGTCTCTAGAGGTAAGCATCGGGCATGAGGAGCGAATGACCGTCCACATGACAGTTGCAGAACTTATCCGAATGGTAAAGGTCGCTTCCATTTCCACTTTTAAATAATGGACAAAAAGTGACACTGTTCTCGGCTATGCTCTCTTTCTGCATTACGCGATCTGGGTTTGGGGATTCTCTACTCTTATTTGCATTTCACCATGGTGAATCGAATGGCATCCCCTCAAAGCACCTAGTTGAGTGGGAGATTGCAATCTGAGTACCTGGGTCTATCATATACAAGTATCTACTTAGGATTGAGCTGTTGGCTTCCCCGGCTGGCTAGAACTGATACATCCTAAGGAATCCAACAGAATACTGTTCAAGTTTTAATTACGGAGTCAGGGTTAAGTTAGCGTATGAATTATAGCAACAATAAGGTTGAACAAACCCCCGATGAGCGTTTATTTTGTGATAACAAAAGTTTATTATAATTGCAAGAGGACGCTAAGTTATCCTCTATGCTTACTTCCATTAGTAAGTAGCACCCGAACCACGATCTGCGCATATCGCCCCTGGCATCTTCACTATCCAGACCCCCCAACAGACTAGCTACGGAAAGCCGCCCAAGCCTGGAATGCCCCTGCAGCTGCTGTGATGAAGCCACTTGATTTTACTCCTCCCCGGAGATACGAGATCGAACTACCCCAAGCGATCACAGTGAGTAACGCAGCCGTAGCACGGTGCAGCGGTTCCTCTAGTGCTTGTGGATTCAATGACCATTGGAGATTAAGCAAGGCTAAAGATAAATGGTTAGAGCACAGGGGGTAAGATGTATTAGATAGGGGCGGAGAAAAGAAAGAAATACCAGTTAGCACCAGGTAGGCGCTCCCTTGATACCATCCCACGGTGCTGCAGACAAGGGCTATACTGGGCAGTTCTCGGAACTGTCGCAACTTCATGAATTTACGACTGGAGAGCTGTTTCTTTGTTAGATTCTTCTCTTTTGCATACTCGGCTGTGTAGATGGGTAGTAACTAACTGCATGCCCGAAGGCGAGGACCAGAGCGCCGTACGCTGCCGCTTTCAGGTGAGCCGGGTTTGCCATGGTTTTATGTCAGGGTACGGAATGAGTTAAGTGGTATGAAGTGGTATGGAAATGGGCGAGGGGGTTCAGGTATAATAAACATTTTATATTCCTGATATACTCTCGGAGGACCATGTGGTTTCCTCCGACAACCTAGGTTGAACCGGTAGAGGTGGAGCTACGAAGGAACTGTCTAACACCGGTTCAACCTCCCCCAGGCTAGGGATTTGCCTAGCCAAATTAGGGGGGGCTTGCGAGATACCTAGGTAGACTGGTCCCTAAAGTTGCAAACGGTCACCCCCTAGTGGATCATCTGCAAAAAGGTGAGGAGGACCACAGAATGCTATCTTAATGTTTAAAATAGCCTATAAAGGTTCTTCATCTCTAGATAGCGTCCACAGCCAAATTACCATCTTCCGATAAGCGATGGTTCGAGGAATAAAGTGGCATATGATTGCCAAATATGTAGCGTTTATCCGTGGTAGCTGAGAATAGAGAGTTGACATGGGAATTTGTGCTGTGTGAATACTATATAGTTTCGAGGAAAATGGAATTTTTATGGCTAACTCCCAAAATGAGGGCGAATACTGCTTGTTTCTGGGGCTTTCCTACTAATGATGGCGAGGATGAGAGCAGGGGCTAAAACATGTAAATTAGGTGACAGATTCTTTAACATATTAATAGTATATAATGAGCACAAGTGACCCCAGATGAGAGACTCGAAGAGGCGTAGCAAAAGAATGCTTGAGTATCGCCGCTATTGGGCAAGACTATTGCGGATTATCGGGCCTGACAACTTTGATAACCACCTTCCCCAGACCGCCGCGATTACTGTATACAACTTGACAGGCCTTTCGCACGTCCTCAATTTCCCACATATTAGCCGTAGTGCCCACCACTGTCTTCAACTGGCCCTTCTCAATATATTCGCATATGAGATCCAGGTCTTTCCCACTGGGCTCCAGGAACATATAGGAGTACTCCACGCCGTATCGTCGTGCACGCAGCTTACGGGTGGCATCAAGCAGATTTAGAACTTGTTTGTAGATGAAGGGCAAAGTTGGGCGATGCGGAAGCCTCATGACTGACGAGTCCTGTAGCAGATTTCCCGATGGCAAAGTTGAGATCGAGACAATCCGGCTGGTCTTCGGCCGCATCAGACATAGATACTCCATGGCAAGGCCAACAGTATCAAACAAGAAATCCACGGAGCCATGCGCAATAGCGTCCCTTGGTTCAGACTTCGTATAATCGACGACTTGGGCAATGTCAGCAGTTGATTTATGATAGGGAGTATAGTGGGTGGAGGCTGGCTGATCGGACGGGGCCTTACTTTGGTCAACAGTTCCCTTTCCTAATAGCTCATCGACTTTCGGAATCTTAGACGTTGATACAGTCGTGATCACCTTGCCGGCCTTAAAAACATGCTTTGCTAATTGACATGCATATAGACCGGTTCCACCCACTGCAAATTTGTCAGATATATGCGCCAGTTAGAGGTCAGAAAGGGGACGTACATCCTGCAGGCACAAATACAGTCTTCCCCGCAAGGTCACCATTGTACTTCTGTAGCGCCTGAAAGGCAGTTGTTGCTGCCAGCGGAATGGCGGCTGCGCTCTCGAAAGACAGCGATGGCGGTTTCAGAGCAATGAACTCTTCTGGGCATTTAGCATATTCACTCCATGCCCCTCGGTGTGACTCTGGTAACCGAACGTAAACCTCATCGCCAGGTTTAAACCGAGATACACCTTTCCCAGTTTCAGTCACTATACCGGCACAATCGTACCCGATCTTGTAGGGGAACCTTATCTGTGTTAGCTATAGCCACTTGCTTTTCAGGGGTGGACGTACGTGTCTTTGAGTGCTGCTTTTATAACACCTTCGGCCTTTTTCAAGTCAATCGGGTTCACGCTGGCAGCGTGGACCTTGATGATGACGTCTTTTGGGTCTGTGATTTCCGGTTCTGGTAGCTCGGAAAGTATGTATCCCGACGGGTCGGAGTAGGAAGGGATGTTGATGGAAAGCATTTCAACGGTGGTTCCACTGTATTGATTGACGAAGAGAAGGAAACGAACTGTGTTTGAGATGCAGGCATGTATTCTTAAAGAGCAAGCTACCGATGGCGCTCTAAGCTGGGTTACATTGCTTAATCCTTGGCACTCGAAGCTTAAAAACCTTGAACGCCACTCCACATTCTCGGGCAGTGTTAATTAACTAGTTAACAAACCAGGCGATGAGTAAACGAAAAATAGATCAAGTTTCTTGATAGCCTACTCATAAGTAAAGCATCTCCCCGACTCCGCCTTAAAAGAGGGTGGAAGTTATTAGACGGTTCATGCCGTCGGGAACGGTCACATCAAATCCTCCGCTGGGACCCACTCCACTCATTCAACCCGATCGCCAGGGTCCATTCCAGTGTTAGAAATTAAAATATTAGTGAACATCTTAGAAATTCGTGCTCTGACTAATACTTGCTTCTCCTGCTAATTATGTCTGAAGATGTTCTCGATGAGTGGGCTTAGAATGCCTACTGTATGGACTGGTCACGCTGCAACTGCTTAAAGCAGGCTGTGGCCCTACCGTTATTTTATATAAAGGTAGCAAACCCTGCAACATGGCCCTGTTTAATCATTGCTTTCCTCACTCCCAATCCATTTAATATATCCTTCCGGGTTACAAATCGCACCATATCATGAGTTCCAACAAGGCCTTAATCTTCAATCAAATCCCCAAGGGATACCCCGTCCCTGGAGAAGATTTGAGCATCCAGCCCGCTTTATACGATAAGAATGTTGCGCCCGCTGAGAACGGGGTCGTGATACAATCCCTGTATGCTAGTTTCGACCCTTACATGCGGGGTCGCATGAGACCCGCCGACGCGACATCGTATATCCCAGCATTTGAGTTGGGTAAGCCGATGGACAGCTTCGGTATTGCCAAGGTCATTCGCTCCAACAATGCCGCCTACAAAGAGGGAGACATTGTCATCGGTCAGATCCCAATCCAGGAGGTTATTTCGCTGGATGCAGACTCAGTCGCCAAAGTCCGCCTCCTTGAAAACCCCCTGGGGATTGATTTGAACATTTTCCTGGGCGCCCTGGGTATGCCTGGTCTGACAGCATTTTCATCTTTGTATAAGATTGGTAAACCCAAACAGGGTGAAACGATCTTTATCTCAGCTGCCAGTGGCGCTGTTGGTCAGGTTGTCGGCCAGCTGGCGAAGAATGAGGGCTTGAAGGTGATTGGTAGCGTGGGCTCGGACGAGAAATTGGATTTTATTTTGAATGAGCTTGGGTTCGACGGGGGCTTCAACTATAAGAACGAGACACCTGCGAGCGCCCTTGCTCGACTTGCTCCCCAGGGGCTGGATATCTACTATGAAAATGTCGGAGGCGAGCATCTCGAGGCTGCGATCGACGCTTTGAATCAATTCGGCCGTATTGTGGCCTGTGGGATGATTTCCCAGTACAATAGCGCCCCATACCCGATTACGAACATAGGCAAGGTTGTTACCAAGAGCCTTGAGATGCGCGGATTTATTGTTACTAATCCCGGATTTGGCGATGCCTACATGGAGGAGCATCAGCAGAAGGTACAGAAGTGGATTAGCGAGGGGACTTTTAAGGCTCTGACCCATGAGACGGTTGGTATTGAGAACGCCGCGGAGGGTTTGGTGGGCATTTTCTACGGCAGGAACAAAGGCAAAGCAGTTCTGAAGTTTTAAATGTGTACTGAACCATGGCCTCACACGCCATGGCAGAGGTATCTTTACGTTAGGAAACGGATTGATCGTAAATAGGCATGATAATCGAATTTGGTCCAGTCTTTGTATTTTATAGTATTTATATGTTTTATTTAAATTCTTTTTATCGTGGCAAGTAAATACAACTAGTACTAAAAAGTCCTGGCGTCTCGCAAGCTGGCCTCTATTTAGTTAGTGTGATCCCACATTGACTTCCTTGGCATGGCCCCACCATCTAAATTTCAGGTATCTGGATGATTGATGCAATCAATACTTCTGGATATACTCCATACCTCCAAGAACGAATACATTGCGATACGCCGTTTCATCTAGGTCCAAATTCTGCCGCTACCTTCGGAGCACGTCTACTAGTATTGAACTAGTAGTACCTTATCTGATCCATGTTCTATACTCACTCTATACCACGCTTAACTCGACTTCGAACGGCCATTTTACTACAATATTCTTCATCCATGCACCACAAAATTTCTCGAATATTGCTCGCTATGCATATCAAATAGCTAGCATGTATCACACGCGGTACTCCGCAAACAGGGAACTAAGATTGGATTATGATACGTGTGAACCGATGCGACCAGCCACTCGGCTCCACATCGGTAGTTATTTACCGACTGTTGTGCTGTTTCCCCGCATCCTGAGACGACTTCGGGTGATCTCCCGCATCATTGCCAAGCGTGCTGGTTCAGAACAGTCTTACTCCAAGTCAGGTCTACCCTGAGGGCAACATACCCTTTGGAGAGCAACTTACGTGATAAACTGTTCGTACGCACTATGTCCCACCGTCAATGGCTGTGCAGCGTCTGTTCCGCCCACTTTACTCGCATGGAACATCTCAGACGGCACCTCAGATCACGTATGCAGGCCACGATAGCCATATGACACTAGCTAATAGCTGCAGATGGCAATGAGCGCCCATACGCATGCGCCTTATGTCGGAGAACCTTTACGCGAAAGTACGTCCAATGGACACCATTTTCTGATCGCTTGAGTCTAATGTCGCAGAGATGCAATGAAACGTCATGAGAAAACATGCAAAGCACAGCCCAGTGCTATCAATACTCTTGACACGCGGGCCCCTGTATGGAATAAGGAGGGTAGCCACATTGCAAACGGACTTGTTTCCCAAAACACATGCCCAGAAGTAGCCGACGAGGATTCCTGTTTAGCCCATATCCCTGCTTCATCTGACTTTGAAGTCCTCGATTTGTTGTACGCTCAAGATCTACCCCAAGATAATACGACCCTGGCGGAGAGACTAGAATTCTTAGCATACTTTACAAGTGCCAAGGGAGTGGCGACTTTCCTGGATCAGGACACCCTTAGGCAATGGCAAGAGACGTTACTCGAGTATGAACGACGTATGGAAGTGTATGGATGTGACCTTGATGCGACGTGTCTGGGCGAGGCTTGTCATTCAGCTGGAGTGCACGATTTGCCCATAACATGGGGAAACCCCTCCGAAACTACAATCGACCCGTCTGTGGTACACATGGTTTTTGAGAGTTCAGACCTTCTTTATCTGAGAACCCAAGAGATTATTCATGGCCTCCAAGCCCTCATTGCTCGGAAAGAGGACAAAAGTATCATTGAGTTAGACTGGAGCCCTTCGGTGCAGGATTCATGTCGTACCTTGTTTGCACCACACAACATACGCCGCTTCTTGGGATATTTCTGGTCCCTCTGGTATCCAAACTGCCCGATTGTGCACCGACCATCTTTCGATCCACAGAGAGCGCCATTGACCCTATTATGTGTTATGGTGATTATCGGGGCTTGCCTTTCACCCCATGATGGAGATGGGTCGCTTGCAAGGATGTGGCTCGATACTGTGGAAGAGTTAGTATTTAGCAACGAGATTTTCCAGGAAAAGTCTACCATGACAACCACATTGCCCATGCTTGAGGAACAAACAGAATGGAAGAAGAGACGTGTAGAATGTCTGCAGATGACGTACTTGGTATGTTCATTACAAAAAAGAGAGGGCTCCATCGAGGCACAGACGAGAATTCGCAGGTACCGGCATGCAATGATGGTCACAGTAAGTCTTCTTATACCCTTAATAATAGTTCCCATACTCACACCGACACAAGCTAGCGAGAGATATTGGTCTTTTTGCATCACATCGGGATCTAGAGCAGAAGAACCCTTCAGAGTCTTGGTGGCAGAAATTTATTGTCGAGGAAGAACGAATACGGTGAGATGAATATACTATACGTATAAGGTACTAGTTAACGCCATATAGGTCCCTCATATATGTTTTCTGCATTGACTCGGCGCTCACAATGCTGCATAACTCACCTCCACGGATGGTGGTGTCCGAGTTGAAAATGGATGTGGCCTGCCCAGAAGAATGCTTCCAAGCGGGATCACCTACGGAATGCTTCACAGCCTTACATGCATGGAGGAGTAGCATATTTTGGCGTGACGGACTGTCAATGTCGGCCGTGGTAAAGATGATTTGTCAGAGAAGCTTAGACGATCATCTTGTACATGAATTTTCTCGAATGGGAACTCTGAATATGTATACGGTGGTACTATGTAAGTACCAGACAATGTACATTCGATCTACTGCTGATACATTCCTTGTTATAGCACTCCACTCGCTCACGTTTAGTCTCCAGAACTCACTCATTTTTGAGACGACCTTAACGCCCGTCCAGACTGGCCTGGACAACTGGGGACGTATCTGGAACAAGAGAATCCCCGAAGACAGATACACGCCGGATGATCCGCACACTATCTGGAGAAAAATAGGCTTTGTACGTTATGCCGCCGAATTCTGGCATTTAGCACGAATCATTGTGGCCAGAGTACAATCAGGAAGTTTTCCTACATGCCAAACGGAGTTTCCTCGATATGATCATACAGATATGGTGGATGTCAATGGATTGATAACAGAGTATCAGCGAATGAGTTTAAGTCTCTCCCCCACATAATTTCCGTTAAGCAAAAATGTCAACTAGGCCTGCTTGGCACTGGATGTCCGCCTGCGGACCTTGACAACGAAATCAGTTGGTTTGACAAACCAATAGTTCTCAGTGGACCACTTTTGGCTTGTGGTGACAAAGTCAAAATCTCGGACAAGACGAGGAATCAATTTCGACATTTCAAGAATGGAAATGTGCTTTCCAAGACACGTTCTCGACCCGAGGCCAAACTATCCGAAGTTAACGCTATTCTTGGGAAGGACAAAACGGGGATCTTACCGGCATATACATCTCATTCATAATTTTCAGTCTTTCCGGATCGGACTCCGCTTCGATCCAACGCTCGGGGCGAAATTTCTTTGCGTCTGGGTATATTTCCTCATCATAATGTGCCACCCATGTGTTTATTCCTACCGTAGTACCCTCCGGGAAATGATATCCACTGATCTCCGCACCACCGGCGGGAACGACCCTCCACAACGGAAGACCAGTGGCACTATGCATACGAAGAGCTTCCTTCATAACAGCCTGGAAATAGGGCATCTCCTGACTTTCCTTGAATGTGACACGCGTACTGCAGCGGCCTTGCGTGGTAAAGTCATCCACTTCGTGACGAAGTTTCTCCAAGACCTCAGGATAGTGCAGCAGGAAATACATTATCGACGAAAGACTAATAGCGGTCGTATCCGATCCAGCAATCACGTTGGACAAGCCCATCATGAATAAATGGTAATTAGTGACCTTCTCTGGATCCTTGTCTCGAGCGAGGATCATTTTCTCGAGGAAGTCTTGCGTCTGCAGCGTCCCTTGCTCCGGATTACGCTTGGCAGGCTCACTGTGTCGGCGAATTTTCTCCTGCACGTACCGCATAATGTACGTTCTTCCACCTGCGCCAGACCAGCTGAAATGACTCAGAGGCTCGAATAGCCGCGGGTGCCATTCTGGGTAGATACCAATCAGAGTGCTGTACACCATGGTTTTCTGCAGCGCTGCCATAGTCCCTTCGATGTCGTCACCCTGGTCCAGGAACCCTATTCCCATTAACACATAGCCATCTCAGGCTCGTATATGTACTCACCAAACCGCTTTCCAAATGTAATCTCCCCAATCACGTCAAAGGCATAACACTGGAACCAGTGCCCAAGATTGAGACTTCCTTCCCGCTGCGCATACTCCATTAACCGCTGGGAGAAGATATCGGTGCAGTGGTCCACGAATTCCTCATAGTGCACCAACGAGCTCATCGAGTACAATCCCGAGAACCTCTTCCTCGTTTCGGCTACATGTACCCTTAGCTCTACACACTCATGGTGCAATATTGGCGATGATGAACAGAGATAGAAATTTCTTTTTCTTAAAAAAGGAAAAAGAAAAGAAGAAAAAAAGACACAAAAAGCCAAACCAAGAATAAAAAATAGAGAAAAACGTACCGTGTCTCCGAACATCGCGATCGGGAAACAACGTCCACCGCTCAGGACTCGGATGTTTCCAGCCCTCGTACCACGCCGACTTAGTAAACTTGGTCCCCGTCCCGTAGACCAGCTTCACCGCGGCCCGGTCACTAATACTGTAATGGTCCGGGGCGATGCGAACAACGGGACCATATCGCTCATGAAGAGAGATATTATCCTCTTCAAAATGGCCCCGTCGAACACGATCAAAATACCATAATTTCGTTAACCGAGTAACGAACGGCCCAGGGACGGATACGAGGGATTTTGTTGTCCAGGTAGTATAGAGGAGGTGGAGGACATGGTAGGATACAATAAGAACTGGGACAAGGAGTAGGATATACATCTTGAAATCTATATATCCTGTCCTTGCTGGGAGGGGGTTTTTTTTAACTCTTTCCCTCTCTCTAGACAAATTTCCGTCAGGATTTTACCTATAGTTATACTGTAGGGAACAGAAGAAATATCTTCTTGGGGCTTACGCATGCAGTTATATAGATCGGCCGTGCTTATTTTATTTTATTGACTCCAGGTAATTGGCTTGAGTTCTCCGCCCCCACCCCCACCGCCACTGCGGAGCTTTGGCGGGCATGGGATGGGGAGCTGGAGCTGGATTGCCATGGTGTTTTTTTTTTTTGGATGGGGGAGGGGTTGCGCTGGAATTGGTTATTCTCTAGTAATATGAAGTTGTTGTATCTCGCACAGTAGAACTAAATCTGCCACTGCTCCACTGCTGGACATAGTATAGGTTACAATGTCTATGGCTAGAGCGCTCATGGGGTATTAGGTCAACTGGTTAACTCTTGATATTGCACTCTTTCGCCGATACTTCTATTTTTTTTTTTTTTAAAAAAAAACCTTCAATATACATAGCCTACACTAAATCTCAGCATAGTCATTATGCTATAAATATCCTACATAACCCACATTATAGAATTATCGCCATGAGCCAAAGGAAAAGAAATACAGAGAGGAGATACTCCGCGTCCCAGGTATACAAACCGCCACCATCCAAAAAAAAAAAAGTAAAAGAAAACCACGAATGAAATTAAATAAAAACAAAACCCCCAATGGCCATGCAAACAAACCAAATCCAGCACCAATACACGACTTGCAACCCAAAATCCTCTTAATCTATTTTCTATCGCCCCAAAGCCCAACAATACCCATGGCCAGTGCCAGACCTGAGAACACGGCGCGCACGCGCTGGAACTTCCGCTCCGTATTCATCTCTCGCTGAACGCTCTCCCCATTGACATTCTCCTCCGCCTCCACGACGACAAGATCGTCCTCCTTCTTCTGGGCGCTCTTGCGACAGAACGATGCGCAGCCGACATCTTGGACAAAACTCTGGATCCACGCCTTGAAACCCATCGACCGGTGGAAGAAGTAGTCTACACCGTAGGTGCCCATAATCGAAGTAGCGACCATCCAGATCAGGTACGGGTGTTTACGGTGCTTCGGGGAGGCGCAGTATGCAAAGAGGAGGCAGCCATTGGCGAGGTTGGTTAGACGGAGACCATGTTTACGGTTTAGGCGCTTTACTTCGCGGAGGGACCGGGAGGCGTTGGCGGAGGTGGGCAGGAGGGATAAAGATGGGATGGCGACGGCCGAGGCGGAGTAGGAGAGGCCCTGGGGTTTTGGTCAGTGTTTTCCTTTTCTCTCTTGACGCTCCCCCCCCTCTCTCTCCTGCCCTCATGGAAGGTTTATTTTATTTTATTTTATTTTATTTTTTTTGGGTTTCTTGCTTGGGGTTGTGGCTGTTGTTGTTGGATGTTGCTTTGAGGGGTTCGCTTTGTTTTTTCTGGTGGAAGGGAAAACTTACTGTTAGAAGACCGAGGGAGACAGTGCCCACGAATTTGCTGACGGTGAGTGGACAGGCCATGACGGGGAGTGAGAGAGCGACTGAAAAGGAGAATGCTCTATGTGTATGGTAATAGAGACCAAAATGATCGGAGATCCCTTGCGATAGTTGATAGTGGTTCATCCACAGTGGGGTTTGAAGATGAAAGGGAACGATGGAGAAGAAAGAGCAACAAGACGATGAAATTGTTTGGTTTGATTCATGTGGAGTTGTCAAACATGACGTCGTGACAGTGGCCCAATGCCAGGCGGCCAATCAGCGGGGCCGGATTAATTCGTTCGGTGTCTGGGTCGATGCTGCAACATGCATGGACTCACTAGTAATAGTAGTCCTGTAGGCAATGGTTGGAGGAGTATATGCTCGTATTAATAAGCCTGTCATTATACCAATTGCATACATACGACAAGTAATTGTACGAATTTCTACAGTGGAAAGAGTGTATTACGACCAACACCTCAGGCCGGAACCTATATATTCTACCACTATCACCACAGATGCACGTGACATCGAATATCTTTCATGAGCGGAAGACGGTTTTTATAATGTGGAGGCTTACTTATATACTACTTGGCACTAAAGTTTAGAGTAATCTCATTTATACATATCCGATGCTACACTTGGCAATGTTGATTAAACATTTAATTCAAGATCACTCCCGAGGCTCCGACCGAACCGCGGCATATCTTTATCCCTTTCGACGGTGGAGTATCCCCGCAAAAGCCAATTAAGAGCTGTACTCCGCGCATCTTTCTGGCCTTCAACCTTCCAACCTTCTGTCTCTGTTATACATACTTTCATACCCCAGTTTTATTCCCTCATAGACAAAATGCCTCTCGCCAAGTCAGAATACTTGAGTGATACATGGAAGGATGGCCTGTTCAGTATGTATTCTCACGTGATATCCAGAGTTGGCAGCATGTGAATAGTATCGCTGAACTCCGATAGCAAACAAGGTCGTCTTCTGTACCGGGGGCGCAGGAACCATCTGCAGTGCCCAGGTCCGCGCCCTCGTCCATCTGGGTGCAAATGCCTGCATCATAGGCAGGAACGTGGAGAAGACCGAGAAGGCAGCCCAGGACATCGCCACGGCTCGTCCAGGTGCCAAGGTCATTGGCATCGGCGCGGTTGATGTGCGCAAGTTCGACAGTCTGAAAGATGCAGTGGATCGCTGTGTCAAAGAGCTTGGCGGTATAGATTATGTGATGTATGAGCGAAGCTCCCCGTTTCTGTTTGATTGCTTCAATTAACGCTGTTCAGCGCTGGTGCCGCCGGGAACTTCCTCGCTTCCATCAACCAGCTCTCAGTCAACGCTTTCAAGTCGGTGATGGACATTGATGTCCTGGGTTCTTACAACACGTTGAAAGCAACCATCCCCTATTTGGTTGAGTCTGCGAAGAAGCACAGGATTGATTCTAAGTCCCGTAAGTGTTCAGCGACCTATCTTGCTGTCGTGAGAGATATGCTGAGTTGGTATTTAGTGAAACCCTCTCCACTAGGCACCGGTGGACGCATCATTTTCGTTAGCGCTACCATCCATTACAGGACCATGCCCTTCCAAACGCATGTGTCGGTAGCTAAAGCTGGCGTCGATGCCCTGTCGCACAGTGTTGCCATTGAATTTGGCCCACTGGGAGTGACGTCCAATATTATTGCCCCAGGTCCAATTTCATCGACAGAGGTACGTTCAAAAACCTGTTTCGGACGTCCATAAGCACATTCATACTGACGGGATCAGGGCGTGGATCGCTTGGTTCCCGCCGATGCGATGGAAGACTACATAAAGACGCAGCCCCTGGGGCGCTTTGGCTCTGTCCGGGACATTGCAGATGCCACGGTGTACATCTTTGCCGATACTGGGAGCTACGTCTCTGGCCAGACACTAGTTGGTATGTGTCCTACGTTTCATAGGGAAGAAACCGATTTACTGACGTTCTGCAGTTGATGGTGCAAGCTGGCGTATGTCTGCTGGTGGTGCAGCATCTGGCAGCCTGGCATATCCCAACTTCCTCCTTTCGGGAGATGCCGTTCCTAATGTAAAGGGGCAGAAATCAAAGCTTTGAGTTGACATTTATATCCCGACAATAGGTCTTTATATTATAGAGTATCAATAGTTCCGATGTTCAATCTGATACATGATCGTACACTTATTCTCTCATTGTGCCCATAAACTTTCGAAGCCAACTGAACAATGGAAATCGAGCACTTCGCTTCTCCTTCGGCAATTACAGGTGACTGCTGCAGTATGGCCCTGTGTACTGCGGCTCTAGGACACTTATATTCACTTTACTTTCAGGCTACCCCTATGAAAATGGATATAAAAACATTGAAATACCTGTTAATAAAGCATACAAGTACTTTCTATTTCCGCGATGTCATATGTTGTCGTAAATCTAATGCATAGCGATAGTTTTATTCTTCAATTGTTGCTTTTCTTTCCTATAGCCAGCACACCCACGGCCTGTTTCCATATCCATTGATTCAAAGCCTACAGTTTCTCTTACCCCATCCGTATTTATCTTTATCTAGCACCTCCATTTGTCATGTCCTTCTATCGGGAACTCTCCCAATGTACCTGGCGACAGCCTGTACATTACACACCGACCGCATATCTCCGCCACCAGCAGAACAGTGAAAGCACCTACCTACAACAATCTCTAACTGATGGTTATAGCCTCCAAACCAAAAACCACCAACTCATACAGGCAGTCTGCATATTGCTGTGCGAGAACGAAAAATACCTTCAGGACTGCGAAGCCGCATACCAATCGTACCAACTCGCACAATACGTATTGTACGTTTTGCAGTTGACTTGCGAAACCCAGGAGCACTATTTTCATTTAGCGGAGCGGGCCTCCGTGAAGGCCCAAGAGGAGATGATGAGATACAGTGAGTTGTTGACCGACGCTTAGAAGGAAACGGAGGGGCTGGACACTCATTTTCGCTTTCGGGGGTATACGATCGATCATTTGCATACCATGGTGGAAAATGCGCGGGCTATGATCGATGAGTACCAGTACCGAATAACACAGCTCGATAATGTGTGCTGGGCTGCAGACGTTTGTGCGTGGAGGCATACCCTGGCCAAAGAAGGTGAGATTTTGTGGGAGATACTGTTTCGGATCAGTCGTGCTGCTGATGAGATGGAGGCCCTCTGCAGGGGCTATCGGCAGTTTTTGGCGGATAGAATGGATGTTGTCTCGGATATTGATGATGAGAGTGATACCATGTGGCTTGCTGCTTCTCAGGTTGCTGCTGACAATGGCGATTTGGCTGCGTTGTACGAGGAGAGCGAGAATGAATACGAGTCGCACGAAACAATACCCTGGCCTTCTGTCTCTATACCACCTGGGGGCTATCCCAACCTAGGAGGGGAACAAATGCTTGCCAACGGTACACAGCCACCGCAGGAAATGGTTACAGGTAAGTGGATGGCAGGGTGCGTCACAAGGTTGCTAGTTCTGAGCGAAAGTGATGCAGAGCAAAATGGTTGGTTGCGCATGTAGGGCATTAGAATAGAGGATACCTTTAAGCGTCGGTCTCTCAGCCCATATATTCACATGACTTTATACTAAACTTGTAGCTTACTCAAGCGTCACAGGAAATATTTGATTGTACATTGCCCTATTCCCGGCCAACGCAAGATCAGTGTGATATGATGGATAAAGACAATGCTTTCATTCAACTGAGACAAAATCAACCAGGGTCAGAATAGGACCTGGATGATGTATTACCTGCTCATTGAACGATAAAGGTCGGATGTAGGACAATGGCGAGCGCTGAGATAAAAAGCGAGCCAGCTCCTTTTCTTTTAACACAAGCGATGGCTAACGGCCCCCTGTTGATAGCTCCTATATAAACGCCTCTACGTCAGTTTCTGTACCCAAGTTCAAGCCTATAGCCACTTTGCTTATCCCAAACAACCCGAAGAACAGGACAAAAAAGAAGCCAAACAGAAAGAGAGAGAGAAAGGAAGAAATGGGAGTTTCTGGCATTTCAAAATCATTTCGACCAAGGTATACGGGTGTCATATTTTTCCCGGTGAAGGCCAGAGCACCAGTCCCACCACGACAATCAATACCATGGTTCCGGCCCATAATGGACTTGCAGCGGATCCGAATATCTCCATCACTGCAGGCTGCAGGCTACATGGCTATGCACACTGCTGCAGCTGCAGTAGAAGAGCCGCTAACACCTTCCACGCGTTACGAATCGTTCCACTCCCATATGAACCCGAAGGGTGAGCTAGCTCCAATTCGGGATACGTACATTGATAGCATCCAACAAGTAACTGTTCCAATGGCTAAGCAATTACCCCGGCAGGAAAGTGATATAAACCGACAGGACCCACAGAACCCATCCGCTTCAAGTGTTGGGGCTAAATGGTGGCTGCTACTGCTTTGCGCCGTATTGGTATGGTATATGCGACCCGGTGACGAGACCAATCGCCAGAAGTTGCCAGATAGAAACCATGCACCGATAGACTTGCGTACAAGAATCCAGCGGAACCGGGACTCCGAATTTGAATTTATGCAAATGCTAGTCTACGAGATGAGCATGAGATCGAATAGAGATGGAATGGCATTGGGTTGACGTGACCTGACTGTCTTCGGTGTACACAACCATGGATAATTGATAGGGCCAGTTCCTGAAGGGGGTGCTCGTTCGCTCTTGACCGAGAAACAGGCTCTGCCAATGAAAGGAGAAGAGCATCATCAAGGGCTGGATAGCATTACCGTTGAGGAGGGCAAAATGTAGTAGCTTGGAAGAGGCCGTGGCAAACTATCGTGCTAGTCAAACTTGCTGACCATGTTTATGAAGTTTCCTTCTGTTTCATTCCTTCCCATGTAACGTGGCATCCCTTATCGCCATTCCATGTACATCGATCGGCCCTGTTAGTGAGAGATCGGAAGCGACGGAACGGGCTGATCTGGCGCAGGACCGTTATTAATCCGGTCCGCAAGGTTGGGGATCGCTGTGGGATGTCTGCTGAGGAGGAAAGGTCCTGTTCCTGTATATATGGAAGGCCGTTGAATCGCATAAGCTTTCATGTACTATACATCCGAGTCTATTTTTAAGATGGAGTTCAAACGACGGCCCCCAGTAAGGCCAGTCTCTAAGCCCTATGGGGTAAAGCTTGGAACGTTGGGTTGCGTCACGTACTCCGCCACCGGGCAAGTCGCTCGGCGAACCAGAACAATCCGTAGCCGCCCAGTGCCCTGTCCGTTTATCCTCAGGCATACACATTTCCTTTATTCCCCCATTCCATTCCCTCTAACCTCACTCCGGACTTCTTTCTTTCTCTTTTCCCCCTCCCATCTTCATCATCATCCATCATCTTCTCCTTTGTCTTGTCTGCTTTTAACTTCTGAGTATCCTACAACGGATCATATTTAATATCTGTCCAACTCCCATGTCCAACTCCTAACCCCGTTCATCAACATCATGCATCTCCGCTCGTTCCTTCTCGGGAGCGCCGCCGTTCTAGGCGCCAACGCTTTCCTTCTCGTTCCGGAACTCGAAGCAGAGGCCACCCCCATGGAACCTGAATTTACCAGCCTTCACCCTCTTGAATCGCACGCTTCTCAACAACAGAATGTCGATCTCCTTTGCACTGAATGCCCTTTCAGAGAAGTCTCCGAAAATGGGAAGGTCAGCTGGACTGACGGTTTCCAAACCGCTTTGGTAAGTGGATCCCCCCCCCCCCCCGCCCGTTGTAGTATATACGACTTGATCTACCCGACCAAACTCATACAGGACCGCTAATTATTCCCGACAGTCTATGAACTTCTCCATTGAAGATGACTCCCTGCTGGCCAACGGGCGTCAGATCTTCCCTCCTCCGCCTCCAACCGTTATCACCGCGGTCCAGCGCCGTCTATCAGATGACGAAGAGTCGGAGCCTATCCCGCTGGGATATGCCGTCGAGATGTTGCCGCTGCCTTCTCCACCAGAGGAGCGTGTCGATCTGGTCGCCGTTCGTTTCACCGTCCTCGACTTGGACGGCCACCCTGTCCCGCTGAATACCGTAGCAATCAGTCTCCTCCACGACCCCGAGGGTAATCTTTACATGGTCAAGACCGAGATCGAAGACAACACCCCGAACCGTGTTTCTTGGAGACAGTGCCGCGGAAAGCCAATGTGCCTGAAGAGGCTTCTGCTTAACCGGATCCGTGCGCTGTTCGCTGCCGCCAAGTCCCGCATGCTTGGAGTTATGGGCCCTAAGCCACAGTGCGGTCGCCCTCGTCCTCCTCACCCCCACCACGATGGCATGCCATTCCCACCTCAAGCTGAGGGCCACATGAGACGTCCCGGCCACTCTCACCACCACCATATGCACCATGGTAACTGGGAGCGTACCGCCTCCCGCGTTGTTCGCTTTATTGTCATCCCGGCTGCGCTGGGTGTTTTGGCGGGATTGGCTGCTAGTGCGGTGGGTATGTTGGTCGGTCAGGTGGTAGTGTTCTTGTGGCAGCGCTATCGCCGCTCTGACCGCGAAGAGTCTCTGGAGCAAGGCACTACTCCCGAGAAGCAGGGTTTGATGACCGAGACCACTGATGACCTTCCTCCTGCTTACACCGATGAGGAGGGCCCAGTTGAGGCAGCAGTCGACCACAAGAACTAACCGATTTTTTACTTTTTTGGGCGTTGAGTTAGAAAGAATGTTTATTCGGGAAAGGACAAAGGATCGGCGGGAAGCTATATTAGCTCTGCCAAATAGGAATGGGCCTGGGGATTTGTATTGGTTGACAGTGACTTTTAGGGATGATTGACTTCCAAGCCTATTTTCTTTCATTTACCATCGCCCTCTCTTTTACTTGGTCTACTATCTCCATCATCCGTCCTTTTGTCATTACTATTTTTTTTTTTTTTCATGGACGCTGCCATTGGGGAAACGTGCCTTGCCTGCGCATTTCAACCATTCCTCATGTAGTTCGGTTTTTTATGAGTGTAGAAATTGAGATTGTATTCTCCCTCGACTGGTGGGTTGTACGCACTATGTATTGCTATGGAACATGACAACACTCAAGCTTGTCTGTCTCAGCGTGATACGATATGATAATACTAGTAGACGAGATTGAATGCCGCCGCTCTATGAAGCGTGACGCCGGCTGCTCTTGGCTGTTTCAACTGTAGGGCATCACGTGAGGTCAGCGGCGGATGCCTTGACGGGAAGGTCGTAGGGTGGTTGATTCCCCTCTTCTAACTTTCTAGCAGTCAGTCTTAACATCCATCTCCAAGTTTGATACGGCGTGTAAGCCCCTTGGAAGGATGTTGCGCCTGTCTTTACGATGAGCCTTGACTTGCCTTTTCACTCACACTTCTGTACAAGGGTATGCTTGTATAACTACTGATTGCTCCGAGCTTCATCGCCATCGTGAGCTGTTGCTTCCCGCCCGGCCTTAGCTTCAACCTCCTAACCTCCTCCGCTCAGGCAGCCGAGAGACATCGCGGATTACTCGGTCTCGGGAGGTTCTGCGAGCCTGATCCGGCACCATGATGCAGTGGTCGTCTTTCGTTCAAAAAGCCCAGTCATTGATCGACCCGGCCAACTTCACTCTCCCCACGCTCACTGCTACCGATCGCAACCCTTCGAAAGCTTCCCTGTTTCGCCAGCAATTTCGACTACCGGATTCTCAGAACCCCCTACAAGAAATAACTGCAGAACTGATCCTCCCCATCCCACATACCTCGTCTTCCACATCCTCCGGAGATCAACCTCGCAACCTTGACCGTGCTGGGAATCGCTATGCCGGCCGACTTCACCTGAGCGAACGGTTCATATGCTTTACTACTCAACCTACCAGTTTCGCACCTTCTGCAACCCACAGCGCTTCAACTCATTGGGCCGGGCAAACGAATGGAACTGGCCCGTTTGGAAATGGGTTTACCCTCCCCCTTTGTTGCATTCGGCGAGTGGAGCGGCTGAATAGTTTGAGCCATGTGTTTTCCCTCGCTCTCACAACCTGGAACGGTGCGCTGGGGAAACAACAGGGTCCCGGCTTTGTCCCCCAGCGATTTACGATTCAGCTGGTCGGGAGCAGGCAGGCCTGTGAACGATTCTGCGATGGACTGAAAAAGGGATTACGGGAATGCATGAAAGAAATCGAGAGTTTGCGGGTAGTCGTAAATGATTGTTATTCGGAGTATTTACTGTCTGGCGCCAAGTCCAAAGCTCAGGACGGGGACAATGCAGAGGTGCGCCAGCCACCCGATGCCGGCCTAGGGATGATCTTCCGCTACCCTGGAGATGCGCGCAAGCTCCGTGACCGAAGTAAAATGAGATTATGGGGGGAATATCTCAGAGGTATGATATCCTAGGCTCGGCCTCGCCCCCATGCAGACCGTATATTAAAGTTTCCTGTAGAAAATGGCCGCAACGCAACTCTTATTCGACAACCCACATTTCATAAGCTGATTCGGGTTGGGCTTCCAAACCGTCTTCGTGGTGAGATTTGGGAGTTGTCGTCCGGATCTCTGTACCTCCGCCTCAGATCGCCAAACCTATATACCGAGACGCTGTCGAAATTCTCTGGGAGAGAATCCTTGGCCATCGATGAGATTGAAAAAGATCTGAACCGGAGTTTACCGGAATACGCTGGGTTTCAAAGTGAAGAAGGCATTGGACGGCTTCGTCGAGTCTTGACAGCCTATAGTTGGACCAATGCGGAGATTGGGTACTGTCAGGCTATGAACATCGTCGTCGCGGCTTTGTTAATGTATGCCGCCCCATCATCGCCTCGTTAAGTCCCTGCTAACGTCATTAGTTATATGTCCGAGACGCAAGCCTTTTTCCTCCTGTCAGTTTTGTGTGACCGTTTATTGCCGGGGTACTACTCGACGACTATGTATGGAACACTGCTTGACCAAAAGGTGTTCGAGTCCCTCGTCGAGAAAACAATGCCGGTCCTCTGGGACCATCTCACCAAATCCGATGTCCAGCTTTCTGTTGTGTCACTCCCATGGTTCCTTTCTCTCTACATCAACTCCATGCCTTTGGTTTTCGCTTTCCGGGTATTGGATGTATTTTTCCTAGAAGGACCGAAAGTTCTCTTTCAAGTTGGTTTAGCCATCCTACGTATCAATGGCGAGGAGCTTCTGGATATACAAGATGATGGGTCTTTCATATCTGTGCTCAAGTCATACTTCTCCCGTCTGGACGAATCGGCTCATCCTAGATCAGAGAACCCCAAGTTGAGAGCCATCACCCGATTCCAGGAACTGATGGTAGTCGCTTTCAAGGAATTTTCAGGAATCACCCACCAGTCGATTACGGAACAGCGTGAAAAACACAAAGACGCCGTCTTGGAGAACATCGAGAGTTTCGCGAAACGCACATCTATTCGAAACCTGGGCCCAGACAGCAAGAAACTTAGCATGGATGATTTAGGCGTGATATATGACCGATTCTACGAGGTTCTCTATGAGCACCAGCAGCGACAGAGACTTTTGGATGAAGAGAAAAAGCGTCAACAAAGGAAAAGAGCCGAACGTACTTCCATCCTAGGACCTCCAGTTGACCGAGAAGTTGGCCGTGTTGGCCTTGGCCCCAGTCCCAGTCACATGGATTACGATGCTTTCCGCGATTTTCTCGCGGCTACTGCAAAGTGGGCCGTAGGCGACACCCCGGGGTCCTCACGGAAAGAGCCCAATGTTGAGCAGAATGCCGGTAGCTTCAGAGGCTTTGGCAAGTCTCTGGCGTGGAACAACAAATCGGAGCCAGCGGACCACGAATTCATGCAACGGCTCTTCCAGAAGTGGTCCACAGAGCTGTCGGAGGGGCTCAGCTTACAAAATGTAGTGAATGGGCTTGCACGCCTCAAGGGGCCGCGTGACATCATGAACAATATAAACTACTTCTTCGACCTGTACGATGACAATGGGAATGGTACTGTTGATCGGGAGGGGATTTTACGGATGTCCGAAGCCCTCCTTTTCCTTTCCCGACGGGGATTTGATGGTGCAATCACCCCGAGTGAACCTCCAGAGGAAGTTGGCGAACACGACCGCTTCGAGCAGGATAAGCTAAGTACGGATGAAAGATTCCTGGGTAGTGTCAGCTCGTTCATCCGCCGCTGTTTTGAATATGCCGACCCCAGTAAACCTGAGGGCAAGCCAATGCCAGAACAAAACGATACAGATACAGAAGAAACAACTGAGAAGCTTGATGCATTTGCCATTGGTGACGATGACGAAGAGGATCTCATCGATATTGGTGACGAAGCGAAACCTGCACCATCCAATTTGAAGAAGCAAGATACTGTTACCCAGCACAATCGGGACGCATCAGAGGCTGCAAACCCAGCCCTTGACCCGAATAACCCTCTACACATCACCCTTCCCACATTCCGCATGGTTATATTGGCCGACGAATTACTAGAACAATTTTTTGATACGTTCTTCCCTCAGTCATTCCACCTTTCTGATCAATCGCATCCCACAGCAAAACTTACATCTCTCTCGTCCAACCTCACCACCTTCTCTAACATCAACACGCCCAAACCCCATGCTACTGCTGCGGCAGGTGCCACTGTTGCGGGTGCATCCGGTGGCATCGTTCCACCAGGAAAGGGCCTGCGTGGTGTCTTGGACAATATCGTTTCAGATGGTATCCGGATGGCCGCCGAGGTCAAGAAGCGGATGGACGAAGCACAGCGCGAGCTGGAACGCAATGCCCTCAGCCGGCCCCAGGACGACGACGAAGACGACGACGATGAGGACTACGATCCCCGCAGTGGCACTTCAGCCCCAGCAACGATCGTCGGCGGCATCTCCAGCTGGGGCGCCGGAGCTTACGGCGCAGACCCAGAACGGCGCAGCGTCCGCGACACAGACCGCGACCTGCTGGAAGGCGCCGAAGTGGTCAGCATCCACAAAAAGGAAGATTCATCTCTTCTGGACGATAAGGAAGAACATCAACACAGTGCAGTTGAAGGGAGTAGCAGTCAACAACAAGGACAAAGCTCTTCCCATCATCATAACGATGGGAACGTCGTTAGCAAGGTTGAATTTGAGTTATGAGATCTACAGGTGGGTTTGGGATGCGTCGGTGATTTTGTCTCTGTTCGTTGTGATATGGGTGTTTATCCTACCATAACTTCCTCTCTGATATCGTTGTTCAGCTGTGACTTGTTTTTATCGTTTGTCGAGCGTCTCTCTCATCTAGATAGTCCGTTCTTCCCTTGGGGAAGTATGGTCAATGTATGTATGTACTATTGATCTTCAGCGTTAACTTGAACTGATGACTCTGTGGCGTTGGATTGTGGAGTGCTATTCCCTTTTCTCTGTTTTGCTGATCTTTTGATTCTACCGGTGTGCGCTATGCATGGTTAGATCACTATATAACAACTCAAGACAACTAGAAATTTCCCAGTGCTACGCGAGATAGCAACGATATAAATGAACGACTAAAGCAATAGATGGTTGAAACTTTGTATGTACAAGGTACTGTTCTCTGGATCTATAAGACAAGGGCAACGAACAGTGAAATATGAAGCAAGACAAAAAGTGGGTATAGATCAAGAATTGAAAAAGGATGAATAGGTAAATGAGAAATATGTAAGCGGAGGCTTGTATCACCGCTGAGTTGGAGGGCACTCAATAAAAAGTGTGATTGATGTGAGAAGAGGTCAGAATGAGGATGGGGAAGACACCAAAGATACAGTACATTTTCATCGTAAATTTATGCTGCGGGGTACGCCTTGCTAGGGGAGAAACAGGCGTGAGCGAAGACCTGACCCATTTAGTCCTTCTGTCCTTCGTTCTCAATCAATTCAAGAACAATCTGGTTTCGTTCATGCTCCGGATGCTGCATGCAGATCTTGACAGTACGGCCGCTGTTCGCCAGGGCAACACCGTTGGACAATCCGCTGGACAAGTTCACAGTGCTACCTGTTGCGGTGGGAATACTGTTTGCTCCAGACCCAGGCATGCTGCTGCCATCATCAAGACAAACGACACCATGTCCCGGGATGACCTGGCGCAATCGACCATTCATTGCATTGCGCACCTCGACAAAGTCCTCGTTAAACAGGATCAGGAACTTGCCGTAGAGGCAGGCTGAATGGGCACGCCCAACAAACTCCATGACGACACTACGTGACACATCTCCATGTTTATTCACGTAAACCGCGCACTCAGCGTATACAACCAAGAATTCACTATCACTGAGACGGAACATACCCAGCGGGCGCAGATTAGTAATACGGGCGGCGATGCTGGTGAGCTGGGCTTGTGCTTCTGGAGCCTCTGAGCGGAAATCAGGAATAGACCAGGTCTGTTTCTTATCAATTGTGAGAATCTCAATGCCGCGCTGGGTGGAAATTGCCAGGGACGAATGGAACATATTGATGCTGTAGCTCTCTGCTGGGATGTAGAATTCATCGTATTCGCGGAAGAATTCAGTTTGCGAGCGACGGGAGAAGAAACGGCCTTTGCTCGTCGATGACTTCTGCAGGACTGGCTCCATAATCTACACCGAATTAGCCCCGCAACTGGAGGATTTAGAGCAACATATACTAACCTTAAAAGTCGAAGACAGTCCATCTCGCTTTTTATACATCACCAGTGTGCGATCCTTCATGTGTCCTGCAGCGAAGAAGCCCACCTCACGGCTTCCTGATATTTTCTGCGGTGCTCGGCGAGCCGAGTCGCTCGTAGTGGGGGTCGAGACACCACTCGGTGGGCACACAACATCCAGATGGTAGGCAATCAAGGATTTGTCGGCAATGAGTAGGAATACATTAAATTCTTCAAAAACAGCGATCTGGGTCACGCGGGGAATTTGGATTGCCTAAAACAATGTTAGCTATCTCACCAAAGAGTCATCCATTGAGGGATAGATACATACCCGAACCCAACCGCGAGGGTCATTATATTCAGAGATGTAGACCCCGTTATCAGTCCCAATTGCACACATCATACGACCAGGAGGCTGTTGAAAGACCGTGGCGGAGTGAACGCTTGCCCGACAGACGGGTGCCGGCTTCTTGAGGTCGGAATATCGATCATCGACATCCTTAATTGCACGATCCAGGGGTGTGCCTTTAATGATAACGCTCTTAGGGGGCGGATAATAGTCTGAAGAAGCGAAAGCAGCATCTGCAAGCACACGGAGTCTGAAAGGCTCCGCATTCTGCGCAAACAAGGCTGCAGCATGCTTTGTTTTCGCCTCGATGATCTTCTCGCACCACTCCTGTCGGGACTGAGACGAAGATGCATACAGTGTATATGTCCCGTTCTTCCCCAGATGTTTGATCTTGAAAGGGTAAAGGATTTTATTATCCGTGGAACTCTCCAGGACTGTGGCGGGAACAATCATCTTGCCCGCCGCTGCAGCACCAGCAAGGTTGACGCCATTGCCATCTACACCGCGAGTGGCCACGGCCTGGGGCTGGGTCACAGTCGCGACGCCTCTAACCGAGGATTTGACGACAGGGTCTTCATTGGTGCTTTCAAGAACTAAGAGATCCATGGGAATAGGCAGCTTCGACACGTCGAAAACCTTGAATTTGGCAACCGGCTTCGCTAGCACCAAATAATGGTCAAAGAGAATGGCATGAGTCTCCTGTAAGAAACGAGTCCGGGTTCCTGGCCGCTGCAGTATCCCTTGGTGGACAATTTCACGCCCAAGATGCTCCAGGTTCAGTTCGACTTCTCGCTTCATCTCTGGACGGAGCTGCAGCTTGGCGGACAGCTCCATGAGACCAACCTTCTTGGTTGTTTCACCCACCTTATTGTCACATTCCAAAGCAACCAGCTTAATCTCTTCAATCGCCTGTGCCAGATTTGCCTTTTCCTCGCTGTCTTTCACCATATTCTTATGCACCGTGGCAAGCAACAAAGTATATCGCTGAATTCGGGTGATAGGGGCTTTAAGGTAGGTGTCCCAACTCAGACGGTTTGATAATTTGTTATTCTGTGCTTGCTCAAGGAATTGCCGGAATTGAATATTCCTCTCTGCTTCGCTCCTAACTAGATAGTTGGCATGAGGAAACGTCGCTGCATAGTCGATGTAGACTGCTTTAGCTTTCCGGATCCATTCGCGGAAGATATCACTGAACCCAGCGATGAAGGGGCCCTGCTCTTTCTGGCGATATTTCAGCTGGGCCAAGAGATGATCTTCATTAACTCTCTTTACCAAATCGACTTTGCCAAATACATCCTTCAAAAACTTGTTGGCCCGTTTTGGGGGAATGATGCTTGGCTGCATACCCGCTAGCTGGTCCCGGTACAATTCGCGCAGAATATCCAGTTGCCCAATAAAGGAGTCCTCCGTGGTCACGATCTCGTGGAGATTATTCTGGCGGTCAACCTCCTTCTTCGGATATGACTCCCACACCTCCTTCGGGACCTTATAGAAGGTCACCCAATCTTCGGCCTTCTTTTGTTGCGCCATCACTTGAGTCCGCAGGTTCACTTTCTTCAGCGTTCGCATACAGTGATGGGAGTAGCAGCGTCCCAGGTCCTCTGTTTCCTGCTCGTGTAACACAGATGAATAGCATCCCGTGCCGGTGATCTGGAATAAGACACCTGATAAAGACCCATTGCCAAACTTCACCCATTCCTCCTCTTTAAGCAAGGCCTCCTCTGACAGCATGCTCTGCACGACACGAGCGGCGAGTGTTTCTGCATCTGCAATGTTCATTGTTGGCACTTTATGCGTGAACAAGGCGACAATGGCGTCGACTATTGTGTGCTCTTTGAGATCAGTCTCTTCCTCGCTCAGCTCGCGAATCCATTCGAGAATGGCACTCAGCGCCCACGGCTCCGTACAGCGACGGAACTGCTCCGTGGACAGTTTGGTGGGATTGAACTTCTTGCGGCGCCCGGCTGGAATCGTGGGCAGATCCAGGGTCATGGCTGCCGCGGCCTGTGAGGACTCCGTCACCTTCGGCGACCCCGACTGGCGGTATAGGTCGTGTTGTTGTTTGTACTTGGCCCGGTCTGCGTCGGTCTTGGATCTGATAGGGGGGTCAGTACGGGGTCCAATCGGGTGACTCGATAAAGAGGTCGACCGTGGGACTTGAGATGAGGGGCTAGGCACGGTCGGCCCGTACGAATCAGCAGGGTAGTGAGAGGGTGTATACTGAGTAGCACTCTGCCAATCTCCCTGGTCCTGATGCCGGTACGTTCCCGCCGGCATCAAGTGCGGGATCAAATCAGCTCTGTTCGCAGGCTCCACTGGCGCTGGTGGTAGGGGCCGCATGCCGGGGTGAAAAAAGAGGTCTCCAGGCTCTTCTCCCCTATCTGAATCGTCGCTGCCGGACTGATTGGAATGGCGCAAGGGTGATAATGTCCCTTCATCCCCATAATCGAAGCTCATGCGCCGCCTATAAGCACTCGGTTCGGACAGTCCACCTGTGCCGCCGGCATCAACGCGCGCATGGGACGGCACCGGTTCGAAGGGATAGTCAGCATCCTGAGTAATCGGCGGATACTCGTACTCATCCGAGTATTCACCACGATCATCCGCGGATATGTTCGAGCTCCTGAGTGAGCCGGAGGTGGGCGCCAGTCGCGTATGATCAACTGCATCCGCATATTCGTCATTAGATGCGTCTGTCTCCTCGTACTGGTTCTGTCTGCCACCGTACGGTGCTGCCTCATCGCCCGCGTCTGCTTGTTGTTGTTGGCTGGCGTATGCACTAATAATCGACGCATTTGTCTCGCGTCGTTCGCGCTCCTGTAGACGCTCGGCCCGCATCCTGTCCTCCTCGTCGGCCATCTGCAACATTGCAAGACCTGCGGCCGCTTCGGCATCACTGTCATCGCTATAGGCGTCATAATTGACATACTGCCCCGTCCCAGTTGCCATGTTCCCGTTAGTGTGCGTATGCTTCTCATCCGGGGAGAGACGCAGCGCATCTCCTCCGTGGTTGGAATTCTGCGCCTCTAAACGCAACGATCGCTGACTACTTCGGTCCCCAGCGTCTAACACTGCCGCCTCGACTTCTTTCAACAGCTCATCATAGCCGGCCCTCCCATCCGGTCTGCCATGCAAACTCCCTCCGTTCGTCAATAGGGTCGAATCGTCCTCTGCATCGACAGGCGGGCCGGGCAGCGGGCGCGACTGGGGATGTCGAGTTAACGTGTCAGTTCTCTGCGGCGACATCGGTGGCTGAGGCGGGTAGATCGGTGGGGTCGGCAGAGATCGCCCAGACCCGGGACGAGTCAAGCTGAGCCGTTTCCCGTATGCGTCTTCCCCTGAGGATGCATGGGCGGGAGGTTCCGGGGGTTGATCCTCATGGGATGCGGCTGTGGTGGACTCAGATCGGCGAGGAGAAGACGGTCCGTAGGATCCACTAGAGTAGGGACGAGACTGCGCTGAACCCCTGCCGGCGAACGATGACATATAGGTCGCGCCGGGAGTCGACGGGGAGGTAAGGTTGTACGATGAGGCCGATGGAGCCAGCCCGTAAGGTGTTCCGGAAGAAGTACTACTATACTGGGGCGACATGCGACTTCCATACGGATGATCTGGACCTCGCGGGGGTGGCGGCGGCGGGAGGGAGGGAACCGGGGGTGCATAAGAGAGCGGTGTCGCAGGTGGTTGCGCGAAGCCGATACTCGGGTGCCGCTGCACACCAGATGAGTTGTAGCCAGAGACGCTGCTGGTTTGATAAGCAGCTGGGTTGTATGGTTGATGTCCTAAGGCCGAGCTGCTGCTTGCACTAGAGTATGCCAAGGGATTGTAATTTAATTGCGACGGCGTCGGAGGGACGGCGTATTGCTGAGGGTTATACGCCGTCTGGATAGGCGAGGCAATGGATGAGGTATACTGATATTGGTAACTGGACTGCGAGGAAGCGCGGCTACGAGGGATTTCGGTTGAGGAGGCCGAGGGGAGGCGGGCATATCTGGGATGGTCCGCGTACTCCTGTCGGTCATTGCTGTAACCCCCTTGGGAGTCGCCAGCACCCCACTCCGCATAACGAGTGTTGGCATCTGTCGGTCGTGGTTGCGACGGTGCAAAGAGGCCCGCATCGTCCCCTATGCTGTAGCTTGGCATCCTCCGGAGCGTCGGATTATTCTGAGAGGCGGAGGCGGAGGAGGTATACAGGTCGTAGCGGGAAGGCTGTGCAGAATTACCCGACTGTCCATATGGTGGCTGGCCATTTTGATAGTGAGCCATCGTGTGATCCGCACAAGACGGGACTGGACAAAAGTCTGAATAGGGGGAGGGCGAGAGACGTCAGGAGGAGGGGGCGTTCGCAGCGACAGAAGCTCTGTTGGCGTCAGGGACCAAGCAAGACCCCGGGGAGGGGGGCCAGTGGGGAAAATGCCAAGGCAGCGATGAGAACAGGCTGAAACGAGTGAACAAGTAGGGGTCAGCCGGTGAAGTCGATCAGGGGGCACTAGTAGGAGAAGCAAACAATAGGGGTTCGAAGGAGGAAGAGAACGAGGAGCGGAGTGTCGGTGGTGTGGTTGTTTGTTGTCGGACTCGTCAGCCTGATGATTGTGATGGACGGAGCGAAAGGCTGAGGCTCAAGACCCATTTCATCCACTCAGATGGTTCCAAGCCTGATCCATCCCCACATTTCTCTGGAGAAAACGAAATTAGAACCTCTGCGTACTCTGGTTCTGCATCGTCATCATTTTATAAGCGAAGGGATCCATCCACATACACGGAGAAAAAACACCGAACAATTGCAGGTGACAAGAAGAGTCCAGGAAAGAAAAGCGAGGAGAAGAAAGAAAGAAAGAAAGAAGAAAGCGCAGCAGCAGAAGCTGAGGAAGCCGAAGAGGTAGACTGAGCGAACACCTGATCGAAGATATTCGGTACAAAACAGCTCCAGGTTCCAAAATCATCCCGTTTGGGCATCAACCCCATCTGACCATACCGTATATATGTATGGTAACGTACTGTTTTCCACTTGGCCCCCAAGGATAAAGCGATGACACCGCTGGAGACTGACAGGTTGTGTTGTCACTTTTCTCCTTCTTCCCCCGGGCAAAGTGGAAAAATCCCCACCACGACTCTGTACTAGACGACTAATATTCAAGTTATCTCTGCGATCGCACGGTATCCCGAATACGATAGAATTGCTATTTATATCGATTGGATTGTTTTTCCTTACAAGATCCACATCGCATCGAACCGCATGTAACTAACACACACATTACCATGACTAAACCTTAGTGGATGCAATTTAGGGATTCCGCTTCTCTCTATATATAATCAATCCGTGTCTCACATCGTTACTGTCAACCACTAGCTTACTCACAACTGTCGAAAGTCATATTTTTCTATAAACAATTCTTAATAGAGACTCTGGATTATTATCATATATCATGGTCGAATGGGGGATAAAAATCATTATGCTTTTACAGCAGACACTCTATAGATTTACCAATACTTGCTCCGTATTAATTATTAAAGAGGACTCAGATTTAGTTAGTAGTTAGATTATTGTCATTTGTAACAGTGCACGCTTGGGCCAACATGCGTCCCACTGGACCAAAGGTCACTACTAATGATCAGACCTGCAGTCTACGCCTTGCCTATATAGAGTCCTCTAGTATGGGAGGAACGGCTTGTTCCGAGCCTTAGGCCTCAAGCCTCACCTACCTGCTTTACTCTATTAGGTGTAGATCCCTAACCCCCCAGGCCGTACAGGTAGATAAGGTTCTAAACTAATAATTTGGACAGTGGATTTGATTACCTTTATTCTAAGCTATCTCAAGACGGTATCCTCTCCATACCGGGCCTGAAGTTATCCATTGGGTTATAGTGAGAAGGGGCCACAACCAAGGCGGAAGGTAATAAAGCCGAAACCAAGGGTACCACCGATACCTATTGGTTAAGGTTAGAGATGGGCTTTCGATCAAGGTATCGATATAAGAATGCCCTTTTCGCCCTGAACCTCAGGTTGACCCTCAGCTAGGACAGATCCGGTCGCCTACATCAGCAATACATTCGAGTACTCGCATTGTATCCTGTGAAAGCAACAAAGGCGGTTCCGCACCGTGTGTCACTGGACTTATCCATCGTTTCTTTACTCTTTCTTACCCTTGACGCGAGAAGACTGTTTGGTAGTCTCATCACGCAGTTCGAACCTTTAGATTCGATCGGTAAAGGCTTAGAACCAGTTACGCTTATCCGTCTTGTCAAAGATGAGGTTTCCAATAAGGATAGCTTTCTAACATTGTTCTTCTGTTTTATTGAGGAATATTTGGACAGGATTTCAAAGAATAATGATTTTCTTCTTACTTAAAGCCTTTCTCGCCTGGGAAATTTTGCAACATGGACCACCGAAGGTACTGATACTCTCCATAAGAAGCTAATTGTCTTTTGCAAGACTTTAATAGATAATTTCTTCTTACTCTGTATTTACAACGCACCTATCTTAATATATATAATACTAATATTCATTTAATAAAGTCCATATCTTTAAGGACTTTTAATAACACACTGGACTCCTTTTCTTGTAAGGAGAATATATTAATATCCTACAACACCTTAAGTCTCTACAAGATAACTGTCTGGAACGTGATCGTCATAGATGTCTTATAACGCGAAAATTTTCTGTTGATGAAGCCGAAGAATAATTTTAAAAATATGGGGACAATCTCAAAGACAATAACAGAGAATCTTTATTGCTGGAGAGAAATGTGATAGCATATCTGGAAGTTGTACCCATATTTCCACGCGCCTTTACGTCCCTCACCAGTAATGGCGGAGAACAAGGAGTTAGTTAGTATATGCACTTATTAATACCCATCTTCGACCTTTCACCTACAGTCCACTTAGTCCAAGTCTAAGGAGATGGCACACAAGATTTTCGACATGTTCAATCCTACCATACTTCCTTTTATTAGTGAGACCGATACTGATCGACCAATGAATATACTTACTTTGACTAAGGATGTTCGCATGTTGTTTGGTGATTTCACGATCACTTTTAAGCATCTAAGTGATTGCCAATACAAGATCGACTATGCCAACCCAGATCAATTTCTTCGTATTATACAGCTTCCGGTTACCCGTATACTGTATCTTCCTCTGGACCAACGAATCGACCCCCCTTCTGTTGAATTTCTGAAGGTTTATCATGCAATTGCAAAGATCCTTTATCTAAGTGGCGCAGGTGAATATATCGACAGATTCCTTTGGGACATGGATGAGATGGAAGGCGGCCAAGTCAACCCGAATGGCTCTAGCCGCATCGATGAGTATGTGCGTTTCAAACTTAGTGATGGGCTTGAAGGGATGCAAGTGGATTCCAAGTAGATTTGCTGTCATCCTTAAACTGTAAAATCTGAGACTATATTGAAGGGTGCCTGCTTTTCCTCCATGACGTCCATATTCTTTTCTATTTTGTTCCCCCGCACCATGCCTAATTACATGGAGAATGAAAGCCTTGCGGATAGCTTTGCTAGTATTTCAATAGCAGGACGTTTGCCATCTTGTAAATGGTTCATTATTGTTCATATACAAGCTCTCAAGGGAATGTAGTGGCGTGCTTACGAATGAGCCATTCTTATTGGCTATTTGCATGTTTGGCCTTTTGTAGTGGGACAGACAAAAGACCTGCCATCATCTCCTTCTCGACTAACAACATGACTTCCTCGCAGAATTAACTTGCAAAAGATAATGGGACGAGTATCAACTTGGCGCTGCTCTGGCAGCAGTCATTTATCAGCTGAAAGCCACGGCTATAGTTTGGTATCCCAGAGCTTTAGCAAGCCTTCAATACAAGTGTCTCCCGAATATTGATCAATCTACAATTGCAAGCAAGGGCATACTGAGAGAGGCGTGCCATAAAGTTGTCTTGTCTATAAGAAGTTCTTGTCTATATGGAGGTATTAATGATTCGATAAAATACGCTGCGTGGAAGTTGGCTGATTATTTCTCCGTGAATGACGCGATTGTCACTGACAAAAATACATGGGCGCTGGGCTTAACTAGGCAAATGCATTCAACATCATTCCATGGATCATTCTATAATCGAAGAATGCATGGTTAACACATGAAAAGGCAAAAAGGTGTACATTACAACCTTGCCTCTCCCTCTGGAACTTACTGGACCTCAAGAAACTCTGACATGACTCGATACATGACAGAGTAAAACGGGCCGATGATGTCCAGGCCGGGTCACCAAAGCCGCTTTCGTCTGTTTATGTGGGTCATCCCCAGTGAGGAATGTCATAATATATGCAGGATTATACTTCCGGTTTGCCGACCAGCAAGACTGGGATCCTATCTAGTATGCAACAAGGGTCTCGAATCACTTTGGAAAAGTTTACTGGGTATGTCCAAAGTATGTTGAGTTTATTGACATGATTGTCACGTGGACCTTAAGAGGTGGATGCCGAGCTGGGGTTCCTAGGGACTGAGACCTCTTGTCTCATACTATTATGATGGAATGGTGCACTGACATTGGTGGCATTAGGGAGCCAATGGTGAAGTGTTTGAAAGCTCTCGTCAAATACTCTGGATCTTATGAGATTGTCGGAAACTCTGACGTGGTCTCATACTTGTAGAGGAAGGTGGGAACCCGTAGAGATACAACATCAGTTCCGAACTGTGACGTTGCATCCGCCCCATGAGAGCCAGGTTTGAGAAACGCCATCTGATTGATCTACATTTCCGGAAAAATAACACGGTAGCTGCTATTGGTGCCGGTGGTAGATACGTAAATGGAATGAGCAGACAAGCTGGTAGCTATACATACCCAAGGGTACGTGAATTTGAAGTAGCAGGGGAATGGCCGCCAGCGTTCAGTGCTGGCAAGGGTGCAAAGGATATACTTCCCCCTGTGATCAGAAGACACAAGTGAATCAGATCAGAGCATTTCCATATCTTGAATGCGTTGCCTGGCTTGAGACTTGACTGGTATTGGTTGTTTGCAGAGTGGGTATCAAGGGATGGCCTTCCCGAAACGGCATCCCTTGATGAGCCCACGCATCCGTCGACTCAGGCCGGCCTCTTTTTCGCTGGCAGAGGCTCACTTGTTTTGCGCCTGTCGTCCATGTTAGACGTGGAGAAAACTCAGGTGTCATAACCGGGTGTCAGCAGTCCGACGTTGCATATAACGTCTCAGGTTCCTCTATAACCTGACGCCAACCCGGGCAGAACCTCTCTAACCTTCACTTTTATGAAGTCTAGGGGGTAGTCCAGGAGATTAATGTCTTGCATTTATGAGAGAAAATATTCATAGTGCATGTGAGTGTCATCAAACAGCATGGATTCCGGGTTTTTGCGCGACAATATCCCTGCCATCGCATCGATCGCTGTGCTGGTATACGTTCTCTCGGTAGGTGGCTTACAGGGTTGATTGCGTCGCAGCCTCCGCTCATTCATGTCATAGGTCGTATACCGATCGCAGCGCAGCCATCTGAGCTACTTGCCTGGTCCTTGGTATACCAAGTTTACCGACCTTCCCCTCCGATACAAAGTCGTCACGGGCCAGCGGCCCCGATATGTCCACGCTCTGCATGCTAAATATGGTGTGTCGTAACCTTCACCATATGCATACATAACCATAACTAATCATGGGAACAGGCCCCGTGGTGCGGATTGGACCTGACGAAGTCGACATCTCCGATATTAGCGGTGCACGTGAAATCCATCGCATTGGCAGTGGATTTCTGAAATCCCCGTGGTATTCTCTCTTGAACCGTAAGGATACGCAGAGTATCTTTACGACGACCGACCCGAAATACCATAATGCTCATCGTCGACTTCTCTCCTCTCCTATGTCTGACCTGTCCCTCAAGTCGATGGAGCCGTTGATCGACTCGCGAGTCCGTCTTGCCATCCAGAAGATGCAAGACGAAATGAAGACGCGCGGCGTGGCGGATGTCTACAAATGGTGGTTCTTCATGGCCACAGATGTTATTGGAGAAATTACTTTTGGAGACTCCTTCCGCATGTTGGAACAGGGAAAGGTTTGTGGCTCGCTCCTTCACCTGGATGCGGGTTGGCTGATATCCTACAGAAAAACCAATACGTGAAAGATATCGAAATGATCTCAGTCATCGGCGGTATCCGTGCAAGTTTCCCCATCCTCGTCAAGCTGGCGACGCTCCTCCCTCTCCCCATCTTCAAGGAGGTCAATGCAAGCGGAAACCGTGTGTTCGGATATGCGACGGAATCTATTAATCGGTACAAACGTCTCTTGGCCGAGAACCCGGAGAACCCCAAACCGACGGTCTTCACCAAGTTGTACAATGCGGGCGACGAAGGTCTGCCGGATAATGAAATCCGAGATGATGCACAAAGTTTCATCGTGGCCGGTAGCGACACCACTGCCAACACTTTGACATACCTGGTTTGGGCTGTTTGCCGGGATCCTCAGATCAAACAGCAGTTGGTCGACGAACTGGCCGGGCTTCGGGGTGACTTCACGGATGAGGACCTGCGGCAACTGCCCTACCTGAACCAGGTCATCAACGAGGCTCTCCGTCTCTACCCTGCTGTTCCTTCCGCCCTGCCACGCAGTGTGCCGCCGAAGGGAACGACAATGGGAGGCCACTGGATACCTGGGGGCTCTACGGTTAGCACCCAGCTGTATAGTTTGCATCGTGACCCGGTTGCTTACCCTGATCCGGAAAAGTAAGTATTACAGCCCGCGGGCGACCTACGCATTGCTGATTATATACCAGATTCGAACCATCCCGATGGGCCGCCCCTACAAAACTTATGAAAGACGCATTCATGCCATTCGGGGCCGGATCTCGCAGTAAGTTTCTATGCTCTTTTACGCCACAACGGCCATCATACTGACACGAACAATGCAGATTGTATCGGGCTGCACCTTGCCAAAATCGAGCTGCGGCTCGCCGCCGGCCGCTTTTTCCACTCTTTCCCCAACGCAAAGGTTTCTGGCAAGTATAGCTTCAATGACAACGACATGGAGCAGATGCTGTTCTTCCTCATGTCGCCCAAGGGCAAGCGGTGCCTTCTGGAAGTGTGATATAAACCAATGTAATGTATCATGCATTATGTGAGGGCGGTTATCGTTCGTTATCGACGGGCCACAAGAAAAGAGCCAAGCAGAAAAATAGTATTGTGGGTCTCTTGCGTCAGGCACATGCTGGCTTAATCCACTGCGGATTCAATTCCGTTGTTTCTCTTGGCTCATACGACGGTGTTTGGGGTAGGAATTTATCTGATAATGAATGCATATGAAAAATTCTGGGTTGCGAATTTAAATAGTGACGTAAGGCGTCAGGGGGACCAGCGGTGCGATGCGTACAAGCTATACACGTTAGGTAGATAACACCCACTGTTTTAAAGCCATAAGCTCTGTCTTTCTCTTGGGGATAACCTTGATTGTTTTCCCAAGCTTTTTGCAACCCGATCATTGCCCTAAGCGGCAGCTTAACTCTTGTTCAGACGCAGAAGCTTGACTGTGAATATTATAAAATATTTAAGCCTGGCAAACGGGTGCCAAGGACCGGGCGCCGAACCACGGACCGAGTGTAAGCCCTAAAGATGGGATCGGCAGAGCGATATTAGTTATGAAAACCACGAGGGACTACGGCGCATTTTATTGGAATGTTCGATCCTTGTTATGGAGGAGAAAATTAGTTCTGCATGGTAGTAGTAGTAGTAGTAGTACTATGTCTTCTCCTTTCCGGAAAAGATATGGGCAAATAAATGTTATAACCGGGATACCTATATGCTCCCCCCGGTACCGAGGGACTGCCTCTGCCGAGAACCCACTGCGGGAGCTGATTCGATATCGGGACCCATTTAGCGCTGTGAGGAAGGACGCGCCGCCGAATAATCGGCTGAACAAGACCCAATTTCGGGATGGAAGTGTCCACCGCCCATCCCGTAGCCCCGACAAGACGTGCTCACCGCGGAATTGCGTCCTTTGCGACATCAACATTCCGGTGCGCTGATTCGCTGAGCAGGGAGAAGAGGGGAAAATTCTTAAATCTATATGTTATATCTTGTTAAGTCGCCTGACCCCGTGGGAGGAGTGGTACTGTGGTAGAGCCCCAAAATCTGCACTACTAGATGCGCTTAGGTATTTACACTACGGTAGTCATGCCGATGATTCGGACTTAGAATTTTGACCCACTGTAGACTCTCTCGAAGGGATGAGAAAAAAAAAAAATCATACCAGGCCACCAGCTCCTGGGAGTTACAACCCTTCGGGTGTCGTATCATACCCGTGTTGAACAACACGAGACGCTTGTGGGAAACACTCACGGTGTAGGACCCTTTCAGGGATCGGGATCATGACTCACGGCCTTGTGGAAAAGGCCTCGAGGGAGACGGTCAGCGTTACCTCGGGGGGTTATCTGGCTCCCTTTCCGCCTCGAACTGTCGACCTCGAGTCGCAGCGCCGTCCGAGTACCCTCCATGATAGTGTCGAGCTCGAGCGGATCAATACATCTCGTCTACAGCAACAACTGACCGTTGGATCCAATCGAAGCCGCACACCTCGAGAGCAATGGCTACCCATGGGGGCAGGAAAAGAGTACCCACCTCCTCTACCGGACGCGGAGGAATATGTGGTTGAGTTCGAGGGATCGGACGACCCGATGCATCCCCAGAATTGGCCTATGCGAAGGCGGTATGCTGCACTTCTATCGTGAGGCGGCCTAAGGCACCAGCACTAATTCAATGACAGTGTTCTTATCGGGTCGCTTTTGACGTTCTGCGCACTTGTCACGGCGTACGCTAGCGCGATATTCGCCACGGCCTCCGAAGGGATTATGAAGGAGTTCGGGTTCGGTAAAGAAGTGGCTGCGCTGGGGACAACGCTATACGTGCTGGGATTCTCTGCGGGGCCGACGATATGGGCGCCGGCGTCTGAGTTGATCGGACGACGATGGCCCTTGTTGGTAGGCATGTTCGGATTTGATGTTTTCACGATCGCCTGCGCGACGGCGAAAGACACGCAAACCATCATGCTGACACGCTTCTTCTCGGGCTTCTGCGCCGCCAGTGTCATCGCTCTGGTGCCGGCCAGTCTGTCGGACCTGTTCAATAACCACCACCGAGGGGTTGCAATTGCCGTCTATACCATGTCCGTGTTTACCGGACCTTTCACGGCGCCCTTTATTGGTGGGTTCACCGCCGAGAGCTACTTAGGCTGGCGGTGGACATTATATGTGCCAGCCATTGTCGGGTTCTTCAGCTTGCTCCTGATGGCGCTGTTCGCACAGGAGACATACGCGCCCGTGGTGTTGGTGCAAAAGGCAGCCATCCTGCGCCGTCAGACCCGGAACTGGGGAATTCATGCGCGGCAGGATGAAAAGGAGATCGACTTCCGAGAGCTGGTGACGAAAAACCTGGCGCGACCGTTTCTGATCTTATTCACCGAGCCCATCGCTTTCCTGCTGACCTTGTATATGTCCTTCATCTATGGTCTGGCCTATGCGCTGCTCTCGGCCTACCCGATTGTCTTTCAAGGCACCTATGGCATGACCGGTGGAGTGAGCGGATTGCCATTCATAGGACTGGTGATTGGCGAAATCTCGGGCAGTAGTTTCGTTCTCTCGCTTCAGAAGTCGTACTCGCGCAAGTTGGAGGCTAATGGCAATGTGCCCGTGCCGGAATGGCGATTGCCCCCCTGCATCGTCGGCGGTGTTGCGTTTGCGGGAGGGCTTTTCTGGTGAGTGCCTAACCCGCCCTTAATCATGCCATAAGGCGGGCTATATAGTTGCTTGACTATATGCTTGGCGTCAGACTTGTCGCTGACAGTGTGTTATAGGTTCGGGTGGACAGGCTGGAATCCATCGATTCATTGGATGGCGCCTACGGCGGCCGGCGTGATGGTAGGATTCGGCATCACGTCGATATTCATGCAGGGGTTCAACTACCTGCTGGATTCTTATCTGAACTTGTAAGTTGCATGTGGCTCGGTCCCCCCCTTTCCTCCTTTCATTGCATGCTCACGGAGTATATTTTCCATTCCTCAGTGCGGCATCGGCGTTTGCCGCCAACACGATGATGCGATCCATGGTGGGAGCGTGTTTCCCGCTGTTCACGCGACAGATGTTCAACAACCTAGGGATTCAATGGGCCAGCACCCTGTTAGGGTGTATCGCCGTGGTGATGATTCCGATCCCGGTGCTTTTCCTCGTATTCGGGCCTCGACTACGTCAGAGAAGCCGGTTGGCACCGGCCGTGGGGGTCAAACGGGCGTAGGATGACGACCCATTCCAGGACAGTATCCTCCGTATTTTGCATATGATTAGTAGGGCGTCCGGTGTTTAGCTTGTTTTCCGACGTAGAAGGATTCAATAAATTGCGTTGAATGTTCTAATCATACCGTCTGGTCCATTCGTCCCTTGCCGTTGAGAATGAGGAAAGAAAGCCGAACAAGATGGTCATGCGAACCCTCGCAGAAGTGGATCCGGTTCATGTTAATTTCTGGCTGACCATCAATCGGATTCGCAACCTCTAGAAACGCGCGGAGGGGTCCCTTCACCAAGAGAGCAAGAGATCGACAGCGGGCACTGGTCTTATTGGCACCGAAATGGTATCCAGTTCAGAAACGAGCGAATGGTGGTCAGCAGCAGACTAACCCGGGGACTCCGAAACGGATCGTCATCGCCAAAAGCTTCAATTTTGGAATTTAGGGCAAAGGCACAAGTGGGGCGACCCTGCATTTTTTGGCTTCTCCAAAAAAAAAGTCACCGTGAGCCATGTGGTACATGTGATTCAGCCGGTCTCGTTCAGCCAACAGGCGCCTTTTATTTTATGTTTAATGGTGTAATTTTTAATTTTTACTTCAAAGTCTCCATCGGCTTCGATTTCTTTTATGCTTCTGGGTTGAGTTTGATCCGGAGTCGTCCAGGAACCACTGGCCGGTAGAAGGCTAAGTCGACAGCAGCCGTTGGTACAGACTGACAAGACGCACAAGCTTTGCCGTCAGGCTCTATTCCAGTGTGATCAACATCGTCTGTGAACATGCCGAGGCTGGTGTGGTGGGATTCCTCATCAGCTCAAGCGGTGGACCCGCGTGGATGTAGGGCGTCGATGGGGACCGATTCAGCTGGATCTGGCCAAGAGCGTCAATGGAAGACTATTGAGATCGCGCAGGCCATGTCTCACTCGTTTCCAGCGGAACCGCCCAGTCCGTTTCTCGGATATCTGATACGGGGTATATCGACTTTGGGAGCAGTCTGTATACAGAATGTAACTATATAAGGGGGCTGCGGTGCCCTCTCTACTTCGGTTCATCATCACAATCGCATTGTCTCTACCCTTGGAATCCACTCTGTAAAGCATACTGTGGCCAAGATGCGTTTCCTCTCCAGCGTTGTGTCTGTTCTGTCTTCCGTGGCCCTGTTGGGTTCCGCTTACCCAACGGCGATTGACATTAGAGGTACGGAATTTGCTTCATCATCACCCTTCTAGACGTACAACGGCTTATGGTTTAGACATCCCCACGACCCAGCTCGATGACTTCAAGTTCTGGGTGCAATATGCGGCTGCCACCTACTGTCCCAGTAACTACGTTGCCAAACCTGGTGACAAGCCGAGCTGCTCCGTGGGCAACTGCCCAGATGTAGAGGCGGCCGATACCACCATCAAGCTCAGCTTCTCCGAGTAAGCCACCTGAAGGTCCAGGGCTACAGCGTCCCACTAACCACCCTCACAGCGACACCATCACCGACACCGCCGGTTTCGTGGCTGTGGACAAGACCAACAAGGCCATCATCGTTGCTTTCCGTGGCTCCTACTCGATCCGCAACTGGGTCACCGACGCCACTTTCCCCCACACCATCCCTGGCCTGTGCGATGGCTGCACGGCCGAACTGGGCTTCTGGACCGCCTGGAAGGTCGTCCGGGACCGAATCATTAAGACTTTGGACGAGCTGAAGCCCGAACACAGCGATTACAAGATCGTCGTCGTCGGCCACAGTCTGGGTGCCGCCATCGCCACGCTGGCAGCGGCTGACCTGCGTACGAAGAGCTACGACGCCATCCTGTATGCCTACGCTGCGCCGCGTGTGGCCAACCAGGCCCTGGCCGAGTTCATCACCAACCAGGGCAACAACTACCGGTTCACCCACAACGACGACCCCGTCCCCAAGCTGCCGCTCCTGACCATGGGTTACGTGCATATCAGCCCAGAATACTACATCACCGCGCCGGACAACACCACCGTCACCGAGAAGCAGGTCACCACTCTCGAGGGATACATTAACTTCAATGGTAACACCGGCACCAGCGGCGGGCTGCCGGATCTCCTGGCGTTCCACTCGCATGTGTGGTACTTCATCCACGCCGACGCCTGCAAGGGCCCTGGATTGCCCTTCCGCTAATGTATTTAATTACCTGTTTTGTCTTGAGAGGGTGTTTTTTTTTGTTTTTCTTACACGATGTGGACGGATCATGATGCTATTCTTGTACAGTATAAGGTTCTGATATGGAGCTCTGCTATGTAAATACTTAATCTCCCTAATGAAACCAACCCTTCAAATCCAATCAAAACATTCATCGCACGTACAGAGTAAGCCCTAATTGCGTCTCCACATTTATTCCTCGATTCTTTACATAGTCGATACTACCTTAAGCGAAAAAAAAAAAAAAAAAAAAAGAAGCTGAAACCATCGACTAGGGGGCACTAGACCCTGCAGGCTGCCGCCACTCGATGCCTCACCGTGCAGAAATTGCGCCTTCAGCCCAAAAAAAACATCGCCATTCGGAGACCGATCGGGCTAGAGCCAAGCCAATAGTTTGTGGAGGCCTCCTCGGCACGGCACGGATCGAGCAGAGTTTTTAGTAAGAGAGATGTTCTTCAGCATAGTCCTGTGTCTTCCCTCCTCTCTTTCTTTCTTTTTGAATTTTCTTATTTTCAACGGTTGTTCTGTGGCTTTTTTGTAGATGTGCGTTCTGTGAGTACGGAGAATGGAATGTAGTTGCAAGATTACAAGAATTGACCCATCGGTACAATTACCTACAAGAAGTGGACTTCTTGTTAGCGCTAGCTACTTACCAGGCCCTCCGTACGGAAAGTATACTTCAACATCCAGTGATGCTACACTGGCGGTCCCATGTCCCTCCCTATAATGGAGGGCATATATAGGGAGTAGTCAGACCAGGGTCTGACTGACTGACCACACGGATGGGAAGTCTAGACGGAGGAACGGGATCGTAATCCTCAGCTGAAGCCGGAGGTTTTATGTCCGGAATGCATTGGTTCCTCCGTAGAAAGAATCCTGCAGGGCGGGCAAGCCCGTCGGATGATGTGATAGCGCCACAGCTGAGATGCTTACTGCGGGGCCGTGCGAGGGTTCCTGTTGCATATTCAGTCCGGAGTACTCCGTACTTCCCTTTGTCGTTTGGAATTCGGGGGGCTGCGCTAGTTAGGGTTCCCTGTTGCATGGTTTGTACGGCTGAGAGGTGACATTGCAGAAACTATTGTCCTGTGTTCGCTTCTGTTCGGCCAAGACTGACAGATATGTGCTGAGTACGGAGTAGTTAAGCTTGGAAACTACGGAGGGCTGGCTGGGATTTGCTACGGTGGTATTCATGCAACGCGCGCGCGTGTGTGTGTATGTGTGGCTTAAATTTCAGGTGGGATTGGCTCTTTGCTGGTGACACTGGAATGCGTGTCTAATGTCAGTCTTCCAAGCGTGCTTTTGTTTTGGGGTGACATTTAGTTTCATTTTCAGCGTACCACTCAACCAAATCACCAGTTGGCGGCTGGCCGTGCCTTGAACCTGCCCAATGTCGGATATAGCGCCCTTTAATACCCCTCCCTACATTTGGCTGGCCTGCTGCATAACCCATGCACGCCAAGACTGGCTGTAACCTGGAGTTTCACCAGCAGTGGAACATAATGTCTGAGGTGACAGCCTGCTGGTTTCTGGAATGGCGATTTGAAATGTAGTATTTACATACTACTAGTTCATGTTGGTTGTTTCAAAGACATGTCCAGATGCAAATTGGTGTTTGGTCGAGTGGTATGTTGATAGTTCATATGGCTTGTCAGCTCACACAGTACAGGTAGATGGTACTTAGTTACATGAGTTGTTCTAGGGTTACTGGCTGTGAAACACTCTTTATGCATCCCTAGTTACACCTGTATGATCAATCAATCAATGAATCAATCTATTAACCTGGTAGAACCTAACTACTGGCTACATCTGTATGCTACACAATAGTGAGGGCTATCGCAGTGCTACCGTGAGTCGCTCCCAGAGGCTGCAACCATAGATGAACCCCTAGAGATACTAAGTCAGGCCCGAGTTGAGATTTTATGTTACTGGAATAGTACAGTGATTTACCTTGATCAGTGTCTAGCTACCGTTGTACTGTGGTGGTCTGAACTTCGACAGCATGTATAGGAACGATACAGTAACATCTTGCTGTTACAGGAAGTTGTCACTTCTTAGCTAGTTTAACCTACGGCTACTTGTAATTATATATATACTATCGATAGAGAGAGAAAGTGAGAGAGATGCATTATACCGGACACGGTTCCTATTTGGGTCCTCTCCCGGATCGTCAAGGTTTAGTATAGTATACCAATCAGCTCACATTGATAATTATAAGTATACTTACATATATGAGGATACTCGAAAGGTCTGAAATAGCGGCGAGATAGTAGACTTCCCTCCAGGCCGTATACTACGGATTATACGATTGATCTAATCATCTCTATTACATGTGTGTAATTGCCAATGCAGCTAGTGCTAAGAGAGGCGAAGAGTAGCCCATAGCTACGGGAGGTTGTTGAGTCCTTTCTATACACAGTGGTCTAACTAATATCTTGAGTTGGCATTGCTGTGGATCGCCCAGAGTGCGCTACCAGTGGCCGTAGCTTAGTAGTGTGCTTAGGGTAGCACCTGGTGTAGCTATACAAGGTGCTTCAGCGTAGCTGCGATTACATGTATATACCGGTTGGACCCGGTGGATGCTCAAGCGAATCTTGGTCTGATACCCATCCTTTCCAGCGTAGATCTCTGTCCAACGACATGTAATTGAAAAATAGGTTGGGTAGGTTTAAGGTATAACCAGCTGCCAATTGGCGTTCTGGTCGAGTGGCATGCTGAAAGAATATATATACAGAACTGAGTATTCGTATGAGGAATGCACCAGGTACTACATATCTTATCAAATGTATTGACCAAATACTAGCCGATATCTTGGTTTGTCTTCGACCTCTATATCCTTCCAACATAACCTACATTGCCTTGGATGCCATAAAACGAAAGTTACTTTTGACTGGTCCTTGGCTATCTCAATAAAGAACAGTCGTAGACCTTGAGGACGACCTGGCACGTAGATATCAATCAATCAATCAAAACTCTACTATCCTGATAGCGTCTAAATATTGACTGGCTATGTAGGCGCCGCACCAAAGACAACATTCTAGTCCGAAAGACCTAACCTTGAAACCCATAAATAAGAGATACTAAATAGAGGAAAAGCGTCAACACAGTGAAAACTGCATATCACAGCATCTAATTCGATTCCATCCGCGGCGTACATCCTCCGCTCATCGTAATGCCCCTCGTTTAGACCTCAACCTAGGCGAACTGTTTAACCAACTAGTGTCTTTCCCATCTGCCCCTGTAGCTATTAGTTCCGGTCTCTGGACCAGCTCCACTTCACTGAATAGGGCTAGAAGGTCTGTTTCGTAGATAAACTCCGCAACGGATCAGATTGTCTACGAGTTCGAGATGCTAGAATCATAATCTGCAGTCTTGCAGCATAGTGTCCTGGACGCCCTTGTTTGCATTGAGCATTGGCGACATACCGTGCAAGGGCGCAGAAGGCTTCTTGCGCTATACCAACACTTTAGCTTAGAGAGGGACTCGGAATTGTGTCCTTGGTCTGTAGATACTCAATTCCGTTGTACGCTGTGCTCTGGTTTCGGGTTTTGGCTGGATCTATTATCTAATTAGTGGTATTCACTCTGAAGAACTGAAACTCATGGTATGGCACAAGTGAGAGGTGAGAATATCTCTGAAGAAGTACACGAAGAAAGTGATACGTACCAGCTAAGGGTCTGGATGTAGCATAGTGAGTTTTCAGCGATGTATATTCTAGATGAGATGTACTGCAGATAGGTTGTGCAAGATCGCAGGTGAGAAGAGTCGTTAGTTGCTTGCTTGTGTATTGATTTGCTATTTTGTCCAGATACTTGAGTGATTATTGTTATAGAATGTTATACAGATGGCGGTGCAATGGGCTGTTGTGACTGTACGATACCCTCGCACTTCACTATGGTAACTACTACAACCCTTGACCATCTTATAGAGTTATTAACCTCACTTATGTCAAGGATAAATTGTCCATAATAACTTCCGTGGAAATGACTATAATTCTTCATAACGAATACACATGATAGATCTAAGTAAAGTAAAGCACATCATCTATATCATCCCAACGTCTATTAAGTGGCATGGCCATTGGGAGACATACCAAACACCAGGGCAATAAGAATACAGGCCTAAGGGACACTATCTTTACGTAGTCTATCTCAATATCTACCACCCATGCGAGCGCACAATGCTCCTTGATGTCTCCTTGCAACCCTTCAGCACACCCACCCACTATCTCCTATACCGACCATAGTCCAGTCCTAGAGTGTGCTGCCGCATTCTATGTACATCACCAGAACTGGCAATCTGACGCGATCCCATGGACACAATCTGGATTGGCCTAGAAACCAGATTCGATGCAGGTCTAGACGTTCAGAACAGACGACGTTGTCATCACGGTGGCAACTATAGCCAAGCACGCCTAGACACACTATCTTCAGGCACTGGTAGTGAGTGCACTCCATTGGAGACGGGCTCGTTGTAGAGACTGATTGGGTTAAACTCGGAATTCTAGTTATCGAAACTTGCTCTGAACAGAACACAACATAAATGATATCACTCAGAGAGTCTCGGCTCGACATTCCAAGCAGAGTACGGAAGGGGGTATGCATGATGTAAGAGACGAGATTGTAGTATGGTATAGGGCCACTGCGAGTGTTGTCACTAGTCTCCAAGTGAAAAGGAACTTGGGGTAGAACTGGAGCCCTGCGTATAGTGCTTGCTTTTCTTGATGTGCACTGTGAGGGACAGTGTGGCTCTTAGATTGGGACTCAGATGCAATGCATTGCAATGCATCAATTGAGTATTGTGATTGGCTAGATGGGGATGCTTAGCTATATTTGGAGAATGGAGCGCGTATTGCCCATATCCTACATGCGTGTATGGGTGTTTGTGTTTCAGCTGAGCACATATGCATCACTTTGGAGTTAGAGTTAGTGCTTAATATTTCGCAATCTTCCAGTCAGTACAATCTGCAAATCAGGAATAACCGAACTGTTGTGTTTTAGTTATGATAGGATGCTCACGTCATATGTACCTAGGAACTTCTAAGATTCATGGCTGTAGGGTTCTGCAACAAGCATGGAAATCCGATTCCGGCGATCTACTTGCAAAAAAGTAGGCTACCAAGAGTTTCCCCGGCCCTAGTCATGCAATGCATCACAGTCAATTTTAATTAGTCAATTAGAATGCTATTCATTGGATCATAATTCATGTTCCCCCCGGATCTCTGGATTTAACGATACTGTTTACTGAACGACAGAACTCTACCGCACTAGGGCCTGACGTCAACTACTACCTCCAGGAATCCATTTCCAGACCCACGGGTGGGGCTATGTCATCTAACTCTCCTGAACAAAAGTCCTTTGAGATGCCAACTTCCGGCTCCCCCCACTTGTTTTCCCTACGCAGTCATCTCCACAACAAAGCTCGCTTCGTGAAAGCGGGGGGGGG
>ML736310.1:0-83490 GCA_009193595.1 Aspergillus bertholletiae
TTGCCACAGGTAGGGCAAATATAAGAAGAGAAAGGCTCTCTCCCCCTTCGTGTTAGTCTAGACCCGCCATAGTCGACCCCCCCCCCCCCCCCCCCGCCCTCCCCAATTTACCATTAGACCGCTACAATGATTAGTGCGGACCCCGACGAGCCTCTCCACGGTATGTGTCTCCAGTTTTTCCCCGAATTGATAGAGGCGATAGTGGATTGATAAGCGTCTCAGTGTTCGATCTGCCTCAAATCCATACCAAACCTTCTGGCACCGACCTTTTACGGGCTCTTGACATCCTAGCGATCAAACCAAAGAGTTTTGCTTCAAGTGACCATGAAGCGGTAAAGGCCAAGGCTCCAACTGTCCTTCCGACTGGAGTACCGCGCTACCTAACGTCTATCATCTCGAGCTCCCTATCATGGCTAGATACCGATGAGCTTCGGGAAGCTGTATGGGATGCTGCTGCTGCTCGGCTCAGTGAGCGCTCTGGGCGAACCGGTATGCGGAATCTAATTGAAGTTAACTCCTGGAAGGAGTTCCGTATCGTCTAACTGGGGAGTCTTCCAATAGCAATGCCTGCCATGTCCCGTGTCTTCGCGATTCCCAGCTCAACAGGAGAAGAGCTGACCCTGACCCTACACGAGCCATCCTTGACTGCCGACAACCTAGGAATGAAGACATGGGTATCGTCGTACCTTCTCTCGCGACGACTTCCCTCTCTCCTCGAATCGACCCCGCAGCTTGTCCCATCTGAGACAACCACCCCTGCCCCAAAGACAGATCGAACACTCCGGGCCCTAGAGTTAGGTGCTGGGACAGGTCTTGTGGGACTTTCATTTGCGGCTATTCGTGGACAGTCGGCTTCAATTCATCTCACAGACCTCCCCGATATTGTTCCTAACCTTGCCCACAATGCCGCTCTCAACGTGGAGCTGCTTACCAACACGGCCGCGACTGTTACGACCGGCGTGCTGGACTGGTCCATTCCTCCCGAGCCTCTCCCGACTCGAGATGAACAATACGACCTGATCTTTGCAGCCGACCCTCTGTACTCCCCCAAACACCCCAAATGGCTCGTAGAGACCGTTGGGCACTGGCTAAGCCGCGGCCTTGATGCACGCGTGGTTACCGAAATGCCCCTGCGAGACGCATACTTGCCGCAGGTCCAAGAGTTCCGTGAGCGCATGGGCCAGCTTGGTCTAGAGGCGGTTTATGAGGGAGAGGAGATAGGGTACGATGACTGGGAGTCGGCAGATGGTGGCGCGCTAGCAGTTCGATGCTGGTGGTCCGTCTGGGGTTGGAGCGAGAAGCTCTAGCCTATCATGGCTCCTGGTCCTATTGATCTGGGGTGTCAGATCATAGTATCAACGGGATTAGCACGATATCACGAAAATCCACGATCAACGAGCAACGATAGAAATCGATAGACTACATAGATGTCACTCGTTAGTATAGAAATGTTACTTGAGAGCTTTACATGTGCCGTCCATATTGCTATCAAGTTAACATGAGAAATTGACAATAGAACAATGACAGTGATAGGATACCATCTGATCATAATTTTGTCTTTCGTTGTTAAGCCCCACGGATGTAACCTGAAGTCCTCCTGTACCTGTCAGGCACGCGATACCATCAAGCTGCCCGCTCACGTGCCTGGACCTATGACGGCATTGCGTTCCTGACCATTAACTATCACAACCGGCGATTGAAATCGCCACAGATCTATCTATATTAAGCCTTTTCCTCTCTGTACATATCTTTTTTTTTTCTTTTTTTTCAAATGTATATATATTGGTTATCTAGATATACCCGCCAAAGCCTCAATAAACTCCAAGACACTCATATCTCAGATCAACATTTATCTACCTACCTACCCCAATTTATCAATCTAGTCAATAGTACTCTAACAAAATGGTCATCGGCCTATTATCCATAGCCGCAATTCCAACGGTAACAGGTGTCGCCCTAGGCGTCAGCGAACAGCGCAAGGCAAACGAGCGCAAAAACGACGAGAGGCGCATGGCCAAATTCCTCGTTGACGTCGAAACCAACGGGGAAGAAACTCAGGAAGACAGCGAAGTATGCGGGAAACGATTCGTCCTACGGAACGACAAGGTATTTTCTTTCTTTTTCTTTCGTTTTTTTTTCCCCGTTTTCTTTTTCATTTCATGTGGCGCTCTCCATAATTGCAGTTACTTTACGCATGCGCCCACATAGAACTGACCTCGCTTCGTGTAGGTTTATCTCGACGACCCGAATCCGTTGAATCGGAAGATCCCGTCGCATACGGTCACGTCGTTTTATATCGAGTATCCGGAGCTGGAGGAAACGAAAAATTTGAAGCGCGGCTTGGGGCTTGTTACTACGATTTCGGATAATCCGCCCATGCTGGGGTGGATTTATGTGGATAAGGATACGCATGAGCTGAAGTATGGGAATCGCACGGCCAGTGTGGAGCATGTTGTTGGACCGTGGGATTGGACGGAGGATGAGACGACGATTACCCTGGAAGAGTGTTCGGATTTTTATGCAGTACAGGAGGAGGATGGGGACTGGGCGGTGTATTTTGATCGCGATGGGGATGAGTTGGAGTATGTCTTGGAGGAACAGGACAAATTGGATAATGCGTTTGCGCCTATTGCGTTGAAGCGGAAGTTGATTGAACAGCTTTTACAACAAGCCCAAGCCCAAGCCCAGAAAGCTAAGGAAAATGACAATTCATGATTGGTATCCATGGTTGGCAGGGGGAATCGTAATTTCATTTTTTTTGTACAAAGTATTATGCAAGAGATTTTAAGCCCTTTTTTTGTTTTTAGTCTTGGATGCCACCCCAGCCATCGTCGTCGCCGCTATCAGGCTCCGCACCCGATGGCCCTTGGAGCTTCCTGTTACGGCTCGCTGCGATGGCGCCCTTCTTCCTGTTTTCCATGCGTCGCTCGAAGCCGCTTTTAGTACTGATTCTTGCCTTCCGCTGTTGCTTGTCATCTGCCACGCCCTTGAGGTTTGTCTGCCGGGCCTTGACGCCGTGTTTCTTCAATTCTTTCTTGTCCTTCTTGCTGAGATCGGGGAGAGAGTCTAGAAGCCATTTCTGGACTGACTTTTCGCCCTCCGTTCCTCGTAGCTTCTCACTGACGTCGATGATGTTGGCAATGCTCTTTACGTAAGGAATATCTTCCTTCGTGTAGTATGTCACTGCGACGCCCCCTTCACGGCCAGCCCGGCCCGTACGTCCAACTCTGTGAACATAGACAGCCGCCGAGTTCGGAATATCGTAGTTGACAACACCGTTAATACCGCGGAAGTCGATACCACGTGCCAAAAGGTCAGTTGTGACGAGAATCCAGATCTCGCCCTTGCGGAAGTTCTTCATAATTTCAGAGCGCTGGCTGTCCGAAAGGTCGGAGTGGAGGACGGCAATACGCGAGGAGCCGCCAGCCTCGGGAGGAATATCGTAGCGCAATTCTGAATGAAGAGCCACAGCTCTAGGAATGGTCTGCGTAAAGATCAGGAACGGCGGACGAAGGTGAACATCTGATGCTGCTGCAGCCGCGGGATGGAGGAGCTGTCTTAGACCAAGTAGTTTTCCTTGTTCCGTTGCGGCGTAGACCAGCTTATGCTGGATATTGGGAATTGCAGAGTCCTTCAATCCAACGACGAGGCGATACAATGGGTACGACTTTGTGAGATTTGAAGCATCTTTGCGCTCCTTAATTGTTGATTTGGCGAGATCTTCGATGCTGGAACCCATGGTAGCTGACCACAGACTTGCTCGGAGTTCGGGGTGTGTGCAGGCGCGCCAGATATCAAGGGTTTGCTCACGGAATAGAGGATCCAATAGAACATCTGCCTCATCAAGTACAATATTCCTCACTAAAGGCAACGTAGACATGGGTTTGGTTTTGTTTGCAGAGAGTGCATTGACCAGTTGCAGAGGAGTGGTTACGAGAATGTCGCTCTTAGTGACAGGGGCCTTGCCCTTGCTTTTCTTCTCGGTAGTCTTTTCGTCGTCCTCCGACTCAGAAGATTCGGAGCTGCCCTCGTCCAAAACGTCCTCGTCACTATCCTCGCGCTCCACCACCTGCATGCCCTTCTTCATTAATGTAATCTTAACACCAGTCCCCGAGACCAACTTTCTCCCTTCGTTCACAATCTGACTAGCAAGTTCCTTAGTCGGTGCAACAATGACGGCAAAAATGCCTCGTTCTTCTTGCTGCTCATGGTGATGGCGCACAATCTTATTGATAACCGGGATCAAGAACGACAGAGTCTTTCCACTTCCCGTAGGTGCAACAACCAAAAGATCCGGCTCAGTCGGTTCATTTGTCTTCGACTGAGCAATCGTCCGGTCACCCAACAACACAGGCAGTGTTCCCAACTGCACTTCCGTAGGCACCGTAAAGCCCTGCTCGGCGATATTCTCAGCCAGGCGGCGCGAGATCTTATACTGCGTGCGCAACTCCTTGAAACAGATAAGAGGCCGCGGGAATAGCTGTCGAGCCTTCTTCAGCTCCTTCTTAGTGAGTTTCGGAGCTGGCTCTTCTTTCTGCTTTCTCTTCTTCTTTTTCTTCGTCGGTTCATCTTCGCCCTGCGCCAGCACAGGTTGGATCTCCTCAAGCTCGCGCATATCTGTCACTTTGATCTTGTGGGAATTCAAGATCGTCCGGCGCTGCACTTCATCCATTTCACAATCATCTTCTGCGTCAGAGCCCCGTTCGTCATCTGACGGCGGCTCCGCGGTCTTCACAACCTTCTTCGTTACGCCCTTGTTGGAGCTGAAGAAGTCCAGATTGACCTCACGCTCTTCCGGCTCATCCGCCGCAGGGCCCCTCTTTCTTTTCTTGCCATTCTGCTGTGCCTCCAGTAGCTTCTCAGCTTCGGAGTTACGAAACAGCTGTGGATTCTCCGCCTTGCCCGTGGAGGGTAGTGATGCCGAAGACAGGCTGGGACCGGTCTTGAATTTGGTCGACCGGGTCAGCAGCTTAAAAGCATCCATCGCCGTAGTTGGGAGCTAGTGTTGCCCCGTGCGCGAAATGAAATACTATGTGAATAGCTGCGACGGGCTTTACAAGTTATAAAAGACGGTGCGATGGTGGTTGGATACGCGGTATAAAAAAAAAAAAAGTTGGAAAGCAGAAATTCTCTCCCGCACGGGCCAATCAGCGTTGTGTTTCTCCATGCGTTACGGTACGGTACCTTAAAACGGACTCCACAAAAAAGCTGCTAGTATTGATTTGATTCCAAGACCCGTTCTACAAATTTCACATTATGGAGTTGTAGCTCTGCTTTTGGGTCGTGTCGCATTGCTACCTAGGAGTACTACCTTAGAAGGATGCGATTGTCCCCCCATTGAGATGGATGCTGGCTACATATAGATGAGCTACGAGTAGTGCTAGGAGATAGTAACAAATGATCAATTCAAACGCACGTCTAGCACATAATTGACAGACATCTCTATACGATTTCCACTTTTGACATAGGTGAAATAGGAAAAGAACCAGAACAACAATTGACATGTATATCCCCCCTGGATAGGGGACATCCAAGGGAGACGAGGGGATCCTCCAAAAGTGTGAGATTTACCTCAGACAACAGTTAAATTCCATCGTCTATCATACAATAGTACAGAACGCAGTGATAAAAGGAAATATAAAAAAGACAGGCCATGCATTAGTGCTTATGGGTGATCTAGTGGTCTCCGTGGTGCTCAGGGTGGCCCCTGTAGCCGACAATGTTCATTCTACCGACCATCTCGCCGACGGTGAAGAATCCGATAATCTCCGCGAGAGTGACACCGGCCAGGGCGATTTCCTTCTTGTTGGCATTGCGGACACGGGCGGCGATGTCTCCGGGAGAGATGAAGTTGGCGTTCTTAAGGGCGGCAGGGCTGCGGAAAGCGTTGAGCAGAGGCTGGTAGAAAGACTGGAAGGTGGCCAGGTTGCTGCGGGATGTTAGTCAATGCCGGGATAGTGTGTCGGTCATATGGAAGCGCTTACGGAGGAGTCATGTTCTGTCCACGGAAAACAAGCCTGGCGAGTTCAAGGCCGACCTTGCTGTAGTAGAGGGTAGGGGGTATCATAGCTGTTTTATCACAGTATATGGTTAGCGATGCTGGTACACACATCGGCGGAGGTTGGAGTGGCTGGCGCGCCCCCCGAACGCAGGAGCCGTGGCATCAATGGCAATAACGATCACAGCTCCCACTAGTGGAAGGAAGCAGCGGGACTTCACGAAACGAAAACATCGGAGATATTCTTACAATCGACGAAAGCGATGACTTTTCCGGTCCTTCCACCAACCTTCCTCAGAGCACTGCCGAGACCCTGGGCGGCATTCGAAAGAGCGGGGCCAGCGGTCGATGTGACACGAGAGAGACCCTCAGATGCCTTGGAGGCAGCAGAGGATGCAGCCTCGCCAGCCTTCTGAGCAGACTCCGGGGTGGAGGAGGCGTATCTGACAGCAGTCCTACGGGTCAGGAACTGCGATTGCCGGAGAACGGCACGGGACGCGGTAGCGGGCATCTTGAAGACCACAGAAAGAAAAAAAGACTGTAAAAGGAGAGAAAGACTTTTAAATGTGGCAGGTGGAGGACAAAGGAGTCCAATGGCGGTGTGGTCAAGAGCCGGAGACACTGGATCGTCGCGCAATTGCAGGACCAGAATCTGAGATTTGAGGCTCGGGAAGTTCAGGGAAATCGCTCTCCACTGGGTCACGTGCACAGCGGCACTGTTGACATGTCCATCCAACGGCCCGACCACAAACAGATGTCAACACTTTAGTTACGAGTCCATGACCTACTAGGCGACTAATAGCAATATTCGGTACTATCTCCTCCTGACCACTAAGTGTGAATGGTCTATCATCCCATCATGCAGTGATCAAGCGAGTCCAGGTTTCCGCGCCTCCATAGATACTCTGCAGGATCAATCAGTCAATCATGAGATTTTATGGGTAGATACAAAGTTTAATTGACCAAATCGTCGATGATAGCCGATTTCCTTAATTGCTCCAACTTTAGGCAAACGATTATGCCAATATGACTGTCGTCTAACTCATCATTGATATACGCGATGTTTTTGCGATGATGATAAAATACTTTTAGCTGACATCTCTTTAAATGACGAACGACTCGAGCTGTTTTTAGACGGGCCGGGATTTCTTGTGAAATATACGGTCAGAGAGCTCAGGATGATTTGATAGGGGCCGGTCCAACCAGTCCCTAGCCCTCTATGGGAAGCATACGAATACTACACGAATTGGACTAAATGTTTATATTTACTGTCTGCTTACAGCCAAAAAGTGTAAGCCTGGGCTACTGAGATTCAACATCAACCGGCAACTATGGACCAGGCCATTAGGATACCAAAATATTGCAAAGAACATCATTGAGAGTTCTCGACAATCTGAAATCCCGGAGAGTCCACCAACATCATAGCTGCGGCAATATAGTTATACCAGAATCTCAGAGAACATACGAAACACTAGGTCGAGCCAGCCAGAAACGAAGCTAGCTTTTGAAGAGATTTGCGAGTCTTATCTATGCAAGACTTGGTCAATCCTGGCCGGCTTTCCCTGAGTGACCTCTAGTCGTTAGGCAAATACTGCCCAAACCGCGATCTTTAAAATGTGGGATTAAAACGAACGAGTGGAGGAGATGAACATTTTTACATGCTCGTGACATCTTCAAATCTCTTGACCAAGTGCTTAGCGTGCGATGCATTCGCTCACATGCTATCTACGGGCCCTACAGGGCATAAAGAATGAGGTCATAGGTTTCTCGCATGAGATTTAACCCCCTTCTTGGGGTAGCTTAAATCCTGGTACGAGGATGCATTAAGCTTTTCTTCTAGAACTTCTGTAGAAGTTCCTGGATCAAAAGAGGCGCCGAGCGAGTGGATTGACAAAACCGTTGGCCAATCGCAATGGATCGGCGTCATATATGACATCTTAAGGTTGCCTTAGGTAACAATATTGACGATGTCGTATGCAAAAGACGTTTGTTTAGTGATCATCCGTGAGGTAGAAAAGATATAGAAGGGTTTTATGGTGGTCAATAGCAACCCCAGGGAAGTTAACTATACTGCGAGGATACGCCATGCCCACATATAAATCAGAGAACTGATTGATGCACAGCTCTTTGAGACACGATCCTCTAACTATAGAGCTGCTCATAAACTCAATATCATTGAATCTTATATGCCCTCTTTTTGCATCTGCTGTCCCCGATTAATAATATAGTTGTAGGGCCTCGCCTCTCTTTCTAAATAGTTGTAAGACGGTAAAACACCTTCAATACGTAGCACCTCGTCAATCCGAAGCAGGTCAAACCATACGATCCTCCGAACGACCCGAGTAACAATTCACAGTGAGACCGAGAGGAAAGAATAAATCCGTCCTATAGCCGCCCATGCCTTCACGGCTAGAGAGGGATTGGGAGTTACCGAGTGAACCCGTGAGCATGCCGGGGTGGATACAAGAACATCGAACGGCCCTCTGGATTCTCCACCAAAGAAGGCGACGTTTCCACCGGAGAATTTCCACTCTGGGAACAATCCCACTGAATGATGGTTCTGGGCCAGGCACCACAGCCAATGGATGCTACATGATTTGTTGGACAAAAAAAATATTGATAATGCTTGTGGATTCAGATTTTCTTATTTTTCTTGTGGAGGTGCAAGACATATCGAAAATACGCATTTGGTGGTTTAATGATCATCGAAGGTTAAAATCCCCATTTAACCGAGAGAAGAACCCTTTGCTATTCTGCAGCAGATTGGTTTCAGATAGAGGTAGATAACCTAGCTATGAGTTCAAAAGTGCTATCTTCGTTCTCCTATCTTGAGGATGTTACCAACTAAATTGAACCAAATAGCCCTTCATTCTAGAAACATTTCTATCAGCCGGGATGATAATGATGATGCTCAGAGCTTCAGTAAGCAACAAATAGAATACCTAATCTATAGACTGTTCGTCATGTTTGCCGATTGAGCAGCTGCTCAAGAGATCCAATGTTGTTCTATATGCGCAACCATTTCCTATTTTATCAAAGCTGCTTCTGGTTCCTGTAGTTTCCTAAAACACCAGTGGGTGTATCCTATCGAAAGAGGGCCAAAGATATTCCGCTCGAAGCCCCATTCATACTGAGGCTACACCCTCCCAATATGGTAATGAGTTAATTCTCCGGACACTCAGTGAGCACCATGACTTCAAATAATGACCAATGGTGATGCTCTAGAAGCGACCCCGCGGGCGCGGGGCACCGGCTAAATAGAATCTGGGCCAGTGATGGGTGCCACGCTCCACTCCGTCCCGCAGGAAGATGGATCAGTAGTATCGGTTTGAGGGTTGACCGTCTTTCATACGCAATCAGGAATCAGGATCCTCAGTGACTTTGTAGGCTGGGTCTGATTGAAAATATTTTCAATGCTCCTCTCCCCTTTCTCCATCTTGGAGGGGTAGCTCTGTCGGGCAGCTATTAAAGCTTGCTGGCTCCCCTACTCTTCTTGTCTGTCCCTCTTGCTGCATTCTCTCACTCCTCTCGAACCTCAATACTCGGATCGCCTTCCTCGCACATCATGACTATTACAACTGTCCTCGACAAGGCCAACATTGGTGTCTTCACCAACACCAACCACGATCTGTGGGTCGCCGAATCGAAACCGACACTCGAGGAGGTGAAAAGCGGCGAGAGCTTGAAGCCCGGTGAGGTAACAGTCCAGGTTCGCAGTACCGGAATTTGCGGGTATGCGCTTTTGTTCCCTCGCGATGTGTTCTCTGACAGACGACTGACATTGATTGAAAATAGATCTGATGTGCATTTCTGGCATGCCGGCTGCATTGGTCCCATGATTGTCACGGGAGACCATATCCTGGGTCACGAGTCGGCTGGTCAAGTAATTGCAGTTGCCCCCGATGTCACCCACCTCAAGCCAGGCGATCGTGTCGCTGTCGAGCCCAACATCCCCTGCCACGCTTGCGAGCCCTGCCTGACGGGACGTTACAATGGCTGTGACAAGGTGCTTTTCCTGTCCACCCCTCCCGTGGATGGTTTGCTGCGGCGCTATGTCAACCACCCAGCTGTCTGGTGCCACAAGATCGGTGATATGAGTTACGAGGATGGAGCTCTGCTGGAGCCCCTCAGTGTGTCTCTGGCTGCAATTGAGCGAAGCGGGCTTCGCTTGGGCGACCCTGTTCTTATCACGGGTGCTGGTCCCATCGGTTTGATCACTCTCCTCAGTGCTCGCGCTGCAGGAGCAACACCCATTGTAATCACCGATATCGACGATGGAAGACTGGCATTTGCCAAGTCGTTGGTTCCCGACGTCATCACCTACAAGGTGCAGATTAACCTGTCCGCCGAGGAGAACGCGGCGGGCATCATCGATGCTTTTAACAATGGCCAAGGCTCTGCCCCTGATGCTCTGAAGCCTAAGCTGGCACTGGAGTGCACCGGCGTCGAGAGCAGTGTCGCATCCGCGATCTGGAGCGTCAAGTTCGGTGGCAAGGTGTTCGTGATTGGCGTGGGCAAGAATGAGATGAAGATCCCGTTCATGCGCCTGAGCACCCAAGAGATCGACCTCCAATACCAGTACCGCTACTGCAACACCTGGCCCCGCGCCATTCGTCTCGTGAGGAACGGTATCATCAATTTGAAGAAGCTTGTTACCCATCGCTTCCTCTTGGAGGACGCCATCAAGGCCTTTGAAACCGCGGCGGACCCCAAGACGGGAGCTATCAAGGTTCAGATCATGAGCAACGAGGAGGATGTGAAGGCTGCTTCGGCTTAATCAACCACTGCTGAAAACGAACTTCCGTCCCGGTGTTAAAGGGAGTCAGTCACGTTTTATACCTTTTTGCTATTTTTTTCCCCTCTGATATCATTTTCTGCAATGATGAGTCATGTAATGTTATGATGATCCTGTTAGATATATTGCTTTTGAACTATAGACATTCTAGATGAATTCTATTTCTTGAAAACTTCCATAATGGATCGTGTTTTTTTCTTGTTTTGAACAGAAATAAACGTATTTCTATATTCCTACAGCATAATCCGAATATTTATTTATTTATTTATTTAATCAAGTTTAACGTCCATATAGAGCCATTTGGCTATGACAGACACATGCGTCTAGGCAGTGGTCTAGACCACTGCCTCTAACATAATCCGAATACGGGGACTGCTCTTATATGATCGCGAACCAAGGACCTTGGAGGGGAATAGCGGGCTTAGCCCCCTCTTGCATTTAACCATTACCTTTAGATTTTGATCAATGTACCGCTGTATTAAGCCAATTCTACCATCCAAATACTACCAACTCGCCGATGGGGGTAGATTCTCTTATATAATAAAGCTTTTTCATGTATAGTTTCAACAAAGATCTGGCACTCTTATGAGAGCTGCCAGCATCTTCACCCACAAGGCAAAAGAAAGCGTACAAGATCCCCCAAGCAACAAGCTACAGGCCAGTGAAGCCCGCCTTAGTTCCCATGGTCATGGATTTAGTACACAAGAAGCAAAGCAAGGAATCAGTGGAGCTTTCCTGGAAATGGCGTTTTGCCTAAAGCAGTCTGTCTCTCGCCCCATGCATGTCCGTCCCACAGGCCACTGTTTCTAGAAAGTAGTAGTTGGCTTCTAAGGGAAGGCTTGAAAATAAAAATAAATAAATAAATTAATAAAACCAGACCATGTGGGCCCTTTCACATGAGTAGCATTCGTTTCCCTCCCCCCTCTAGTACTAACTAATGCAACTCCACCCTGGAGTCTGGACATGCATTGGATTTGAGGGCGTCCTTGAGAAGAACGAGAAATACCCGAGAAATTACCTGATCCATACAAAGGCTATGAAACCGTGGGACTTTTTTGATTGTAGTATTAGAATTTTTTTTTTTTTTTTCACACTAATGCTTGTGGATTTATTGTCCACATCACCCGGCCCGAACCTAAAACCGGCAACAAACAGCTTAAACCATATATCAATAGTGTATACAATAGGGGAGCAACTAGTACTATAGTAAGTAATACTTAGAGATTGTTTTAAAGACGTCCTTGTACTGTCTCGCTGGTCCATGACTTTCTCCAGCCGCCAGTTTCAAAGCTATGTAGATACACGCTTAAATACGCCTTCTGGTCTCGGTAGGAGAAGGATACTAATGACTGGAGGTGGTTCATCTCATTAATGTCTCCGTCAGGACTTGGCATTTTAGTTAGCATATTTGCGAATATAACTATGGCATGTATAGGGACTCACTAGTAGGAGAAGAGGTTGTCTTTGTAGGATTGGGCCATCTCTGTCCACCCTCTGCGGGCACAGAATGTAGCGACAGCGTCTGCAACTGCTGCATCGCCGACGCCAAATGTATGGAAGTAAACCTGTGGTGCAGGATACGGGTCGTTTGGATGGAGGGTATAATTGGCCAGTAGGGGAAGCCGTTCGTTGACCTTGGAGTCAAGCTCCAAGTAGCCGCCATCTGGAAAGGCACAATATCCTTCAGGGATGTTCAGCAGATCCCATAGCTCCTGGAGCAGCCTCAAACCAACGATAGTGATAGGGTCTCGGCGTCGATAGCCCAGTGTCCAGATATTCTCTAGATGCGGCCAATCCACCGTTTGCTCAGCCACATAGATTTTGATCCGTGACCGAATCGGGTCAATCAAGTCGCAGGATATGAGACGGGCCGAGAGAGTCTTGTCCTTGTGGGAATTGATGTAATCTTCCAGGATGGATAATGGAGCATCCAGCTTTCGATCCCAGTCCACTCTGCGCACCGAGTCAAACATGAGCTGCTCAATCGGAAGGCCAGTAGCAACCGATTTGAGATAAGGATACATATACATCTTGATTTCGAACTTCCCACCTTTCAAATCCACGCCTAATTTGTTCTGAGTCTTAACTTGCCCCTTGTCCAGACCGCTGTCTCTAACAAACTTCGTTTCCTCTGCATCCAATACCAGATCCTTCTTGAATTGGGCAAACCACTGGAGATCAACACCAGAGCCCAGCTCTGCCAGCTTCCCAAGACACTCCCAGATGACATGTGCATTGAAGGGGTCTTGCTCGGTCCCTGAGAGCGGTCCAATGGGCTCGAATGCAAACCGCACGACCGAATTTGAGCAGTTCAAGCTCAGCTCATAGGGTAGACCAAAACGACTGAGAATACTCATCCAGCGGTCTCTGCCGTTCACCGGATAGGGACCCAAATACGGCACCACGCACTTATGGTGGAGGCAGAGGTATGAATATTGGGCATGGATGTCGTAACCCGCATCTTTCAGGATCTTTGCCAGCATTGGCCCAGTACTGTGCCACCAGTCTTGCTGGTCCTCGTTTGCAAAATCCAAGATTTTGCTGAGAACCTGGAATGGCTCCAGTGCTGTGATGGTGGGCGTTTCGTGTGGCATATTGTATCTACCAAAGCAATATCAATGGAAGAGAAATAGTGAAGGTTCAGTAAGCTAACTGCGTCTTAAAAGAAACAAGGATGAGAACTGGGGGGTTCGAGGAGAACAGATGATGCATATATATATATATATATACTATTTTCTCTATTCTGCAAGCTACCGTTGTGGGCCTTGATCCGCACTAGACACGGCAGAGGCACGCCAACGAATGAGCAAGCATCTAGAAGTGTTCTCCCTCTTGGATCAGGCATGATATGTAAGCGCTAGTCTATACAACTTTCGTATTTGCCATCGGATGGCTTGGCTGGAAGCCTGAAGAACCAACAGGGGATCTTAGGAATTCACTCAGTTGGGAAAATGCGTTTCAAAGGAATATAACCTTGGCGGTCTTGGATCGTGGCTTATCTACTTAGTATTAGCCATGGCCCCAACACAGAGGACTGATAGTGAATAGTCACCGAGGGTAATGGTTAGTGGCCCATGCTGAGCCTGAAAGAGGACTACAGTATGTGCGCAATGTTCGAAAGTGGCACATTGTTCGCTGGGTTTCAACGGGTTCCTCCGATAGCCACCAGAAGCATCAGTTCATGCTATTTCGTCAATCATTTCGGTTAAATCTGACCGATACACTACACATCCTAGTAGTACCGTTTGATGGTGTCATCCTGCGGACGGATTCCCAACAACCTATTGGAGAGTCATCTCGGAGAGAGATATTAGACGGTAATTGCCGCAAGTCAAGCTGGTATTTCATTGGCCATTGAGCGATGGGGACAGCACGGTTCTCAATTATCAAGCTGACAAGAAATTAGTAGTATATCACCAGCTTACGGGCGTCCAAGGTTCCTTTCGGAATTCTAGACTGGAGCCCCGGTTAAGGCCGGCGTCCCCGGCAATCCTTGTCCGTGGATGATGACCCTGTGACCATGTTTGGCATAACTCGCTTATGCCAGATCTGAACATTCTCTTTGTATCTTCTGTTCAGCACGAACTCTCTTAGAGACTGAAAACCGTGGGTTTCCTCCATTTCAGTTCACAACGCTCTTATATCATGTGGATATTAACTAGGTAACCATTGGGATTCTTATCGAACATTGAAGTCCTTGTCTCAAGGTATCTAGAAGAACTATAGTGACTCTGTCAGACAGGGCATCCTACACCCAAGCATTCTGTCCTTTGGGCTTCACCCCCACAACCACAAAAAGAATATTCAAAGATGCATCTCAATAATAGGTCCCTGGTAAACATTCCTCGCCCGGAGAACATAATACACCAGACTCAAGATAATAACCCCTACGGTGCCCACCACACTAAAATTCATCGTATCCACCGTAACAGTACTCTGCGGCGGCCAGAAAGTAAAGAAGACGGCGATGGTCATGTAGATGAGTGCGAAGGTATTGATCAAAATGCCCCAGATGCCGGGTAGATGGAAGGGCCCCCAGACGAGCTTTGCGCCGGCGGTGTTGACAATGGCGTCGTCGCTGGTTTTCGAGTTGCCGATGCCGCCCGTGCAGCGTCGGTAGAGGAGGAGGCCGGCGACGACCATATAGGAGAGGTAGAGACCGGAGATGGACATGGAGACGAGTTGGTTGAAGGCGATGGTGGAGCCGATGTTGATTAGGGCGAGCAGGCAGGCGACTACAGTTGTGAGGCCGACGGAGTAGATTGGGATGGCGGATTCGGGGGTTACCTGTTTTTAGTGATTAGCTGTGTATGTATGTGTGTGTGTATAAGGAAAGAGAGGATACGGAGGGGATTGGGATGGGGAACATACCCTGCTCCATAAGCGCCAGCCGGGGATTCCGCGGTCTCTCGCAAAGGACCAGAATTGCCGTGATGTGGAGGCTAACATGCCGACCGACGTGCAGATTCCCATGGTCGTGATTATGGAGGACATGGTGGCTGTGCCGCCTACAGAGCGCGTCGCTTGGAGGAAAATCGCCATGAATGGCCACCCGGTTGGAGACTCTAGGGCTGCATTGATATCTCCCAGGCAGAACAGCATGGCGATCAGCATGCTGAACCCTAATGTTCCGTTGATGAGAACACTAAGCATGATAGAGCGTGGAACAGCAACTGGCGCGTTTGTGATTTCTTCGGACATCTGCAGGTAGGGAGAGAGAGAGAGAGAGAGAGAAGTCAGCGTCTGTTTTCTCATTTAGCAGAGGAAGCTAAGAAGCGCACATGGACAGCAGCGTCACCACCGGCAAATGCAAAGACGCAGCCGACTAGACCGATGAAAAACGACAAGCCCTGTGAGGGCCATTCACCCAGGTTCAGGAATTGGGTGAACACCTCCTCCGCACTTGAATGATCCGCCATATATGTCAATGGGATCAGAATAGCGAAAAAGCCGAGAATGTGGAGGATGAGAATCAGGCCCTCGAAACGGGGCAGCAGATTTCCTCCGACGCTGTTAATTGCCACCGAAAAAACCGCGACGGCCCAAAAGAGGAGAGTCCCATGCCAGTTCTTGGGCTCGTAACTGGAGTTGGTGAGGACGATAAGGCCTTGTATGAGCGTTCCAGAGAGAAAGCACGAAGTGGCAAAGGTCGCTTGCCATCCGATGACAGTGAGCCAGCCTGGGTCACAGCGTAAGAATCGGAACGAATAGCTTCCTCGTAGGTCTGATGCAGCACCAACCTGTTAGATAGCTGAAGAGTTTCATTGCAGATGGAGGTGCCAGCATAGAGCACCAATGATACTGGCCGCCGGATGTCGGAGCCCTAGGCATATGTTATCATGGCATCCACCATAGCGCGATGGGATTGTTTCATACATTGATGCCAGCTCGGATAGAACCACAAAGGTTGCTGCCACACCGGCCCAAACGAAGAGAAAGCCATACACGGCCCCTGCTGGACCTCCACTAGAACCATATCTATTAAACCTCTCTCTCAGAAAAAATGCGGGATGGCATCATACTTTTGAAATGCCTGCAAGAATAGTCTGCTCGCATATCAGTAAAAATTCCATTTCAATCCATCCATGTTCAAGAACGTACACGACGATGCCCTCCCACGTGATGAGGATGGTGCAGCTGAACCCCAGCATGGACATTAAACCGAAATTCCGCTAAGGACGATAAGCAACTTGACGGTCAGAAACTATAGACGTAATCCATCATTGTTCTCTAACAAGGGGGGATACCTTCAACACAGGGCGCTTGCCCAGTTGGATCAAATTCACATCGTCTGTACCTTTACTCGAGGGGCGGCCCTCTATCTCATGAGAACTGAGAGGCGCCATTTGTTTGAGCTCATGGGAGGCCATGGCGGGAAGGAATGCAACGCAAGAGCCGGGAAACGGAGGGGCTGTCCAAACAGCCGTTTTAGATAGATAGATAGATATATATATATATATATAAATACTAGATACTCATGAGATCCCAGTCGCCCGACATATAAGAAGAAGAGAAGAAGAGAAACAAGAAAAGAAAAAGATCGTGCGGGTGTCCGGGCCAAGTATTCCAAGGGAATGTGAAAATGGTTTAATCGGCATCCCTGTATTAGGTATATGCAAGCTAGTGACTACTCGGTACTGCTAGGAGTACTAATTACTGGGTAGCGAGCTGTAGGACAAATGAAAATACATCGTCTCTGAACTAATCCGACACTGCTGGTATTGCCAGTTCTGCGGTATACTAAGGGGGGGCCAATTAATATAAGATCTCTCGTTATGATCCCGGTTGTGCAGAGCGAGCAAGCTACCACCGGGTCGATTCATTTGTCGATTCCAGGATACCCTGGTAGGGGGCGTCAACTCTAAGGTGCTTGGCGGTGTCTCTGAATCGTAGCATCCTCGGAGGAGTTTCGCAGGCCAGTTGCCCTCCCAGGGTGGGTATGGGATGGGAACACGCATGATGATCTGATAGGATCACACACGGTTCTTCCCGCATATTGAGGTCGTATGGATGGCTTCTGGCCCCACCAACGGACTCAACTCTAATGGTACATGGGTTGCATTGCTAAAACTTAGTATGCCGCGCGGAAGACATTTAGTCGGTGTTGGATTGCACCCCCCCTCGGTGGAAAATACTACTAATATATGCATCCTATAATATGCGGAAGACTTGGTGGAGACGGATCCTAGAATCCAGAATCCTATGAACCCTGTCCCTGCGCCAAACTCACGTTGAGAACGGGAAACGTGATATAATGTGGAGCAGACATTAATATAAAACTAATATTCCTTGTTCATCTAACATTTTGGCATGACATTAATAAATCCAGTTGCCAAGCAGCGCAGCCACTTCATTTGCAACTCTCCACGACACTAGCACGCCGCACCTCAGTGACCGCCCAAGTCCTCGTTTCATGGATAATATGTGTCTGGCTCGATTGGCTTTCTGCGTCCCAGCCCAGCGACGGTCTCGAAGCCGTCACAGTAGTTTGGTGGGCATCCTGCTCTGGTAGCGGGACTAGCTCATGCGTATCACTGGGAACTGTGACTCTTCGACTCCGGCCACGCGTAACGGAGTATGAGCCGTATTCCTTTTGCGAGTGGCCATAGCTTGTCATTCCACCGAGACGCATCCCCGTTGAGCGTAGATTGTCCAGGAACGGTTTGAACTGCGGCGCACAGGCGGTGACAATGCTTAAGGACTGCACTAGCTGCGTGGATATCGCAACGGGCCAGGTTTCATGGGTTAAGTCGGGAGATTCGCTAGTTTGACGAGCATAGACAAGTTGACAGATAATCATAATAATAACCCTGCGTATAAAAGGTTAGTTGGGGGGCTCTAACACGACAGAAGATACTGGGATACGAACGCGACCCGAAGCAGAAACACTGCAGCCAAGACTGCCTTTTTCTTCATATGCGTCTGAATGCGCACAATGACCAGCATCGCCTGCATAATCATACCACATTCCAACAAAATATTCGTGGTGCCAAGATAGTCCCACCAGGCATGCTGTTGACCCCTGTCAGTGATTTCTTTTTTCTTTTTCTTTTTCTTTTCTTTTCTTTTCTTTTTTCTTTTTTTCTTTTCTGTGACCAGACAGGGACATCACTCACAATGTTGAAGCATTTCCCATACAGATAATCCCAAGTACGAGGTGGCTTGCACTGAAACGCGGAGGTGATGATACCAATTCCCGCCCAGATAAGAGTAAATATCTTGAGACCAACCGCGATGCGGTGATCTGTAGAAGCAGGCGTCAAGTTGTCGATAAAGCTGATGAGCGCGAGTTTGGAAAAACACATGCTGAAGACGAAGAGGATATTGGCCGAATACAGCGACTAGTTGTTATGAGCACAGGATCCGACGGAGATGCGTCGACGTCCAGTGGCCCTGCTCACCTTCATCATTTGCTCAATGTTCGAGGTACTCAAACTCTCGTAATGCTCCCCGTACCCGTTGGCAGTAGCCATCGAGACGGCAATGGACTGCGCGGCGCAGAATACCTGGCGGGAATCAGCATCTGGATTCCATAACATCCTCCGCCACATACCAACGAAGTAATACTGAGGTAGTCATCTTCAGTGAACTTGCGAAAGATCCAGTATTTGGTACCCAGTCGAGTAATCACGCTTAAAATCGCCGTCACCAGCAGAAACCAAGTCAAGACGTTGACCGCTGGAGTCCAACTGTCCGCCGAAAATTGGGCCATTGCTCACAAAGTGACAAGGGCAACGCTGGAGTCACCATGAGGAATGCAGGTATAGGTTTATTTGGACTATTCCGTGAGTTTCCGTACATGGCGAGCAACTAGCACAGAAGGTCCAATAATTAATATTACGCAACGAGGCCAAGCCATCCAAGAAAACTTTCTCATTGGCGTGCAACCCTAGAGCCGTTCGTTGGGTGGTGAAGGAACCAACTAGCCTGATTAATATGGATCTTAATCTTAATAGTAGCCGGGGGTAATATAATTCAAATAGGTGATTGAAGAACCCAGAACCGCTTCGGATTCGCTGCAGTCTAGGATTATTATTGAACGCCGCACTAAAGTATATCCCTGTTAGCGCCTGAGACGGCCACAGAAAAAAAAAATGGTGAAACCCCTGATGGCCTGATGGACCTGTCTTCTGCTTGAGCCCTTAATATATCTCTTGAACGGCTGGCTTTGGTCGATTCCGCTCGTGGTCGCACCGCACGCTAATCCATGGGGACGAGCTGCATGCCGAGGAAGTGGATGTGCAGGCATAGGTTCAGGTGGATTCTGGCATTTGGAGGAGAGGCAAGTGCAGTCCGCAGCATTCGAATCGTTGAGCTTAATCGGCCAGCATCAAGTGGAGAGAGTGGACAAATGAGAGATTTATCTAGTGGCGATCCGTCTCCAGCTATAGTGACACTGCTCTAATTTCGGCGAAACGCCTGAGTCCATTATTGGATTCCACCTTCGCAGATCCGTGATCTACACTTTTCACCTCACCCTGTCTCGAGTGAGGGTCTCTGATAGGGAAATATGAACCATCGATCCCAAGAATGCCTGGTCCAGGGTGGGGAGTAATTTGCTACCCCGCAGAGGGAATTCGTTGGAAAAATTAGGTACTCAGTCTAGACGGGATGCGAGAAGATGGGGATTTGGAAATGGATCGACGTAATATTAGCTAGTTGAATAGGAAGTAAACGGTCGCTACCATACAGAGCCAGGCTGGCCAGCTAGCTAGCTTAGCTCGCACTGTGATCAAAACTGCATCAAATTATGTCCGCTCTGTCAAATGATGCCTGGATTACGGTATGTTGCGGGTACTCGATTTCACAAAGTATTATCAAAATATCTCTCGCATTGCTCTTTTATCCACAGTGATCGTTCTCGAAAATCAGATGGCAGTTTGACACCATCCTCACAGATGTAGGCATCTATCAATGTTGGAGGAACCCATTCGAAGTACACATTCGGTACGTTCGCTGTGACCGGTCGACCCTTTCTTTGAATTTTCTGCTCAATGACGCCGAGTCCTTTTACGGTCTCACTCTGCTGCCAGGCGTCCAAAACCTCCAAGGGCTCATTGTTTTCCATGATATGTGCCTCTGTATCACAGCCCTGCATAGCCACTTTATCGAGTTCACTCACGACGATAATGTCTGCCGAAGGTGAGACATGCCGCACGCTTAGAGCTGCCGGCAACGATCCAGTCTTGTTACTGACTGATCCATCAGCTGCAATGCGGTCAGCTGCCAGCAGAAAAAAGTCGATATCTTGAGCTGCGAAAGCGACCGAAGCGTCAGTAAAGATCGATACATTGACTTTGAGGCTATTCGGTTCGTTCTCAAGGCATTCTAGAATCGAAGATGCTAGTGAAACACCTTCAAATAAGGGGCGTGATTCCAAAACGCGGATTTCGATTGATTGAGCACCGGAGATCCGTACTAGCCGCACAATGCACTCACGGATGGTATAGCTCGCAGAGAGGGTTAAAATTTTCAAATGCTTAGGTATGCAACCAGCTTGGCTAATCTTCGACATCACGTATGATCCGAAATTGTAGCTAAGGCGAAGTTTATATGATCTTATCTTTTCCTGAATCTGATCGAAGAGTTCGGAGATGCGCAGCTTGTCACAGGTTTCCTCGGAACCCATAGTCAATAAAAAAGTCTCAATCTCAGTCAATGTCATTAAGAGAAAGCTGAGAATAGCCGCGTCCATACTTTGACGCCCATTTTTCCAAAGATGCCAGGCCGTCATCCTAGCTTTCTGCCACCACAGGCCATGGAGAGTGACGGGGTCGTCAAGGTGGACCAAGACCGCCCGCAGGATGTTCACGGAAATAGCAGCTAATTTTCGTGCGCCACTTTCATGATCGTGGTGCAGTTGTTTTAGGCCATTCGCCAACATTTTGCCGGGGGTTGGCCCAAGGTCGATTTCAAACCAAATTTTTCGCAAGCCCTGTCCGAGGTAATCGCCGCCCACTAAGTCATACAGATTCGGTTGACGGTTATCCCACCCACAACTACTTTGATTAAGGCGCAAGCTCTCTACCTCCGGGCTGGGATCCGACAAGGCATGAGGATAGAATGCAAACGGATAAAAGAGGCATTTCTGGCCAATAGCTGACGTCTCCGAAAGAAAGCTTTTTCCATATCGAAGGATAGATAGTGAGGATGGTGATATGGTTGTCTGGTTTGTAATCGTCTTCCAAGCGATGTCCACCGGCCTCGAATTGTTATCTTCTATGACCCCGAGAAGGGGTACTATGGGGCCACTATGGCAATTTAGCCCTTAGAACCAATGCTACTGAACAGTATGAAGGGTTGTGAGGCGAACCATGGCAGTGTAACCTTATCACTTTTCCGGACCTGGGCACTATTTGGCTTTGGGCTCTTTGGCAGCCCTTGATCTATATTGGCGCCTCGCACGATAAAACATAGAACTGCCCGATGGTATGGTGGTGCTTGTCGCGGGTGGTTTTTAATTTGTACCGACTTGAATCGTGAAGGCTGCTGTGTCGCTGCTTCAATCTCAGAGGGTGAGAAAACTGCCATCGGGAAAGCGACAATGATTGCGATAACAAGACATCGAAGGGTCAAGACGGTGACCCCTTTAGATAGGATGTAAGGCAAAGGAAAATTCGCAATTTCACCGACAATTGACCACCGCGTAACATCATCGGGTAGCCATCCATAATAGACTTTGCACACAATCGAATAGTGGCGCTCTTATTCTGCAGCAAGGCCTGAGCTGGAAGAAGCTGACTGGTCTGCCATGATGGGGCGGGATCCACGATTCAGCTCAGCGCGGGTTGGATCTCAATTTCATGCAGATCAAACCTAGAGAAGGGGTGACCTGTCTGACTTGGCCGGCATGAAGGTGTTGTTGTCGAGAGTGGTAAGACAAGTGTTCAGAGAATCCAAATTCATCAAGCCGTACATCATGTTCTCTTAGGATTGGATGATGGGCAGGGAGGGGGGGATTGTCTGAATCAGGAGGTGAAGAAGTAAAACACAACACGAGACCAGCTGTGCTGGGAGCTTTGTCGAGCTGATCCGAACTCCCGTTCTTCAACTTGGAACACTTTCAGATCTCAGCGCTAAGCAATCTTGAGTCAGGTAAGTGTCGATCCATGCCTAGAGTGGGTAGCGTATGTTGATCTTTCCACTTGGCCAAGTACCAAAGCGGTAAATGAACTGCCGGGACTCCAGGAGGCAAGGAGCTTGGAAGGCGGTAAATGGATGGAACTATAGACTATCCTCGGCACTGAAGGTTGTCTCTTGTAGAGTCACGTTATACATATATACTACTGTTCGTAGTATTTAGCTAGGAACCATGCAGTGACAGATACGTTTCAAAAGTCTCCCCAGGCCTTACTCCAATAAGTGAAATTTTAAGTAGTCCGCAGGACCGCAGTCGAGTGGTTTTTTTTTTTTTTTTACTTGATAACATTTCTGGGAATGCATCCGACTCGATCCAAATCGGTTTCTCTTATTGAGAAACCAACCGTATTACTTACTGAAAGTTCCTGGTATACCCTGCAGGAGTCGCGGTAATTTGAGTCTAGAACAAAAGATTAAAGGCCAAAGGTACGGGTAGTACTATTTCGTATATCTTAGGGAAATGGATCGGATATGGAAAAACACAATGCTATCATTTGATTTCCATACCAGTAATGTTCTTTCTGCAAGGCTAGTGCTTATGGTACCGTTATATGGCGTTGACAACATGAACATTACTAGTAACTAACCAGCAAGTCAGTAACTAGTCAAGTATAGCACTAGTTATGTAAGACCATTGAAATGGAATGCGGGGAAGTAAACCATTGAATGTGGGGGGCTTTTACATGGTGTTTTTTATTTAGTCGTACTATTGGGATGATCCTCGGGTCCCACCAACGACCTCTTAGTGTTTCTTTTCTCTGACCATAATCGCCATCGAAATTAATTGACCTTTCTGCATGGCTCCATGCACAGATATATCACCCCTCCACGCCAAGCATCGGTGTCAGCATGTCTGCTGAGGTTACCTGAAAACCGTCATTGCGTTCCATTAACTCGGTCTGTAGTGTGGGGGAGAAAGAAATCCCCACCTATAGAGAATGCATCCGACATTTGACCGAGACGTCAAACGAGACAGGGTCCGCATGGTTACCCTCGTGCTACTCTAGCGTCCTATGATTCTTGATTCCCGGTTTGCTTCTATCCTGGTCATCTCCCGGAGCCAATGCAATCTTCGATTCACTAGTACCCATCCCGCCTGGGTGGACCGTGATGCAGTGGATGTGAGTTGTCATACAATATATTGTGCGCCACTTAAGTCCATATTGGGCCAACGTGGAAATGTAACCCATACGACCCCCACTATCCTACCCTCTCATGATAAATAATCCCCTCCGCTCGCTCTGGGCTTAGGACCCTTACTGCACCAACTCAACCTTCAACGATGTGGGGCGCTCTCTTCCTTCTTGCCCCCTTGGTCGGGGCTGCCGTGATTGGGTCACGAGCGGACACCCAACAGTGTCCTGGATACAAGGCATCCAATGTCCAGGAAAATGGTCGGTCTTTGACGGCCGACTTGATACTCGCAGGAAAACCTTGTAATACCTATGGCACAGACATCCAAAATCTCAAGCTTCTGGTGGAGTACCAAACTGGTAGGAGCAACTGTTCCTTTACTGTGGGCAACTTGTTTACTGACTATCAGATCAGATGAGCGTCTTCATGTCAAGATATATGATGCCGACGAGTTTGTGTACCAGGTGCCTGAAAAAGTGATCCCTCGTATAGACAGTGGCGATGGCCCTAGTAAAGACCCCACCCTTAAATTTGAGTACGAGGAAGCGCCCTTCTCGTTTACCGTTAAAAGAGGCGATGAAGTATTGTTCGACAGCTCTGCGGAGAACCTTATTTTTCAGTCGCAGTATCTAAAGCTTCGGACATGGCTCCCGGAGAACCCCCATTTGTACGGTCTTGGAGAGCATACCGACTCCTTACGACTGTCGACAACCAACTACACACGTACCTTCTGGAATCGTGACGCCTATGGTACTCCCGAAAATAGCAATTTGTACGGCACCCATCCTGTGTACTATGACCATCGCGGTGATTCCGGAACGCACGGTGTTTTCTTGCTGAACTCTAATGGGATGGACGTGTTCATCGACAAAACGGCAGATGGCAAGCAATATCTGGAGTATAATGCTCTGGGAGGTGTTTTTGACTTTTACTTCTTCACTGGCTCGAATCCCAAAGAGGCCAGTATAGAATACTCTAAGATTGTTGGCCTTCCTGCTATGCAGAGTTACTGGACTTTTGGAGTATGTGATACCCTATCCGCACAATGATATTACCAGGACCTTAGTGCGTTGACTAACCCATGACCAATAGCTGCACCAATGCCGATACGGATACCGTGATGTCTATCAGGTTGCGGAGGTAGTCTATAACTATAGCAAGGCAGGCATCCCCCTCGAGACTATGTGGACTGATATCGACTACATGGACCGGAGGAGAGTTTTCTCTCTGGACCCAGACCGGTTCCCCCTGGAAAAGATGCGTGAGTTGATCAGTCACCTTCACGACGACGATCAACACTACATTGTGATGGTTGACCCTGCTGTTAGCGTGAGCGGTAGGGAACTACTGCCCTCTTCCAAGGAAAACCTTTGAATACTTACTTGCTTCTAGACAACGGAGCCTTCAACAGGGGACTCAAGCAGGGTGTCTTCCTGAAGACACAGAATGGCAGTTTATACCAAGGTATGAGTGCATAGCCATCTAGTATGACTGGAGTTATATTGAGACGTGATTAGGTGCCGTGTGGCCTGGTGTTACTGCTTATCCAGATTGGTTTCACCCTGACATTCAAGACTACTGGAGCTCAGAATTCAGTACCTTCTTCAATGCGGAGACTGGTGTCGACATTGATGGCTTGTGGATCGACATGAATGAGGCCTCGAACTTCTGTCCATACCCCTGTGCTAACCCAGAAAGCTATGCATCTGAGAATAACCTTCCACCTGCACCACCACCCGTCCGGTCAAGCAGTCCACGTCCGTTGCCTGGTTTTCCCGCCGACTTCCAGCCTTCCTCTGCCCACGGCTCTCAGAAGAGAACATCCAAGGCGAAGCTTGGATTTGAGGGCCGCGACCTAATCGATCCACCTTACAAGATCCGCAACGATGCCGGGTCCCTCAGTAATAAGACCATTAACACTGACGTTATTCATGCTGGAGAAGGATATGCAGAATACGATACGCACAACTTATATGGAACGAGTGAGTATATATGCGACGCCGAGGGCTTGACCTTTAGGCTAATCTCTCTCAGTGATGAGCACCAGTTCTCGTGAAGCTATGCAGCACCGTCGCCCTGGGGTACGGCCTCTAGTTATTACCCGCAGCACCTACGCGGGGGCCGGACGAGACGTTGGACACTGGTATGTTTAACACATCGAGGGCGAGAAGTGCAGCTAACATACAACAGGCTCGGTGACAACTTCAGCAAGTGGGAACACTACCGGATTAGCATCGCCGAGGGGCTTGCTTTTGCATCAATGTTCCAGATCCCTATGGTTGGAGCTGACGTCTGTGGGTTCGGTGGCAACACAACCGAGGAGCTTTGCGCTCGCTGGGCTTCCTTGGGGGCATTCTTTACTTTCTACCGCAACCATAACGAGATCGGTAACATTGGGCAGGAGTTCTATGCCTGGCCCACAGTAGCAGAATCCGCTCGAAAGGCTATTGACATCCGGTACCGCCTTCTCGATTACATGTACACCTTGTTTTATCGACAGTCACAGACCGGCGAGCCATTCTTGCAGCCCATGTTCTACTTGTACCCCGAGGACGAGAGCACATTTTCTATCGACCTACAGTTCTTTTACGGTGACGCTATTCTCGTCAGCCCAGTTCCCGATAAGGGCCTGACCTCGGTCGATGCGTACTTCCCTGATGATATCTTCTATGACTGGTACACAGGCACGCCCGTGCGCGGTCGTGGCGCAAACATCACTCTCAGCAATATCGACATCACGCACATTCCCCTGCACATCCGCGGGGGCAGCATTATCCCCGTCCGGTCTTCAAGTGCCATGACCACAACTGAGCTTCGCGAAAAGAGCTTCCAGCTCATCATCGCACCGGGACTGGACGGCACTGCGTCTGGGAGCCTGTACCTAGATGACGGTGACTCCTTGGAACAGAAGGCCACTCTCGAAGTCGAAATCGAGTACCGCAAGGGTGTGCTTCATATCGACGGAAAGTTTGAGCGTCACGGTAGCTTGCTAGAATCAGTCACTCTACTGGGACAGGGCAAGGGTGGATCACGGGCTCGCCATGAGGATGGTGCCAAGAAGACGATCAAGACAAACCTGGAGCTATCGAAGCCGACAGAGATCAAGCTGGACTAGATAATAATCACCTTTGCATCGTATCAAGATGGGAACTAGGCCATCTACTTCTTCATTAAGATAACCTTTAATAATGTGAGCCTTTGAGCTTTTTTAAACACGAGTTGGATTCCGAAGCATAGAAATGGAATAGATCTTGTAGTACAAGAAAACTAAAGGTATAAATACCTTCGACGAACGTGTTTATACTCCCTTCGAGGTCAAATCTACTTAATTTGCCTGCTGCTCTTCTACAAATTACAGCCTAAACGACCCTGAAGCTAGCAGAAACCACAGAACATCTATACTTATATAATACTACTACTACCTAGCTACTAGCAGTAGTCTACCACATCCACGAACAAGGGGAACTGAGGAAGCGTCAATTAGGACAATTGTCCTTTTAGTTGTGATATTTGGTATTTAGTGGTGGGAAGTTATCGATGTACCTAGTAGAGCAAATTAAGTCGTAGGGATTGCTGGAGATGCTATTACATTATTGCCTTTTTTTTCTAAAAAAAAAAAAAAAAAAGGGAAAAAAAGAAAAATGCCCCCCTCTCGGTAGTTTTAGATACTTGATCTCTCCAGATATAGATACAGCGAGTACTACAAAGCAGCATACTAGTATTTAACTCACTACTGATTGTTTTTACGATAACATCCAATCCATCATCATTTGTATGTACTAGATATCCTCGCTATCTGTATTTATGATCGTATCGACTACAATCTGAACGTTACGTTAACTAGGTACCAGTCGACTAAATAAAGCCTGACTAGGTTAACTAGGGCATCGGTTTTAACAAGTACTTGCCAAGAGACAAGACGGTTACATGAACCGCCCCTCAGAGATGGACTACTTACCTACTCCATGAGTATAGTAAATCCCTTGGATGTAGAAGAGCACTGCGGTAATATCTATAGTCTCTTGCGCTGGACCCATTGATGGTGACATGTTGCTGATCAGGTCAGATGTGCGTTGTCACTCAGTGGGTGAGACCGAACCCTTCGCTGGGTCATTATTGTTGAAGCCTTAGGCACGGAAATCACATGATTGTCATGCTTTTCTTTGTGTTATACCTCCATAGCTTCAACTATTCCTAGATAGCTCTAAGTGCAATAATAAGAACAGTTTTTCAACCTGTTTCTATATTCTTTAATTATGAACAGCTAACTGAGGGTATGAATTTACTGCGATGATGGAGCGCGTTGTCGAATGGGCAATATCTGATTATACTTGACCTCCCAGGGGAATATATATATATTCCTCTCTTTCTATTTTTCTCTTTTCCTTAGATACGCTAATAGATGTTTCAGAGACACTGGGACAATGTAGTAATAGAAGAACCCGGGGATCAGACTCTGGTAAGCGTGTTTGGATAGCACCCAACCCTACATCATACAACTGTTGAACATCTTGGACCATCGTCACCGATGGCCTAGTTCCTCCATCCCTTGAACATCCTCTCGTGTGAACACGGTCACGTTTCAAGATATGGGATGAGCCAAATCCAGGAGTGTCTGGAAAAAATTTTTACTTTGCCTCCCGAAATATTTTTCCGGGATTTACATTTCGGCAGACGGTATCTCAAACCGGCATACAGATTTGAAGTTGGAACTACTAGGCTACTATGTAGTATGCCCAAGGATGATAGAAACCCTAGCGTGGTTCTTGACCCATCGAGTATACTCGGGATGTTCATTCTCCCGCATTTGCTCGGCTAAGGGGGCAGCGGACACAGATATGAAGTCATTGGTATACAGCTATGCAGTGACGGCAATCAATCAATCAAAATTCTATTAACCTGTTCGAGCCTAACTATTGAACGTTTAGCTATGTATGCAGGCTGCAGTGACGGCACTCGGAGTGAAAAGTCCGTCCCTGAAAATTTAGCGTGAATCATTTAATTCGTCTCCACACTCCAGCCGACGATTTACTCCGTAGTCCCGATTATCAAACCACGTCGGAACTTGTCCGAGACGCAGTACCCAGTGTCTTTTACATTTAGAATTGTGAAGTGTGTCCATATGCATAGTATTGTAAACGTGAAAGATTAGTCTTTATGATTGGTTGTAGTCATAACTCGTTAAAACCGTAATTTGCCTCGAAGACATACACCGGCGCTCAGTCCATGGTTTGAGCGTCCAACAACTCTTCGGCATTCCGACGGAACACCCGTTCAGCTAACTCGGGATCTTTCCCGCATACTCGTAGACACAGCTCCGTGAACGGGGCGATATCGGTCCCCCGAAACCGCGTATGGGGCCAATCCGTAGCGAAAAGTACGCGGTTTGGGGCCTCTCGGAGGAGTTCATGGGCCATCATCTCAATATCTCGCATTTCACGGTCCTTGCTGAGCCGATAAGGAGCGGAGATTTTCACATATGTATTTCCTGCACGGAGGAGAGATACCAGGGATGAAAAGCCAGGTAGGGAATAGGGGTCAAACGAGATTCCCTCTTTGCAGTCCGTAGTGAGTAGGTCTGGACCACCAAAGTGGTCGATGCAGAGTTTGACACCCAGCTGTGGGACAATAGGCTCGAGGAGCGGGATCATGTCGAGGGGGACGTAGACTTGAATGGCCCAGCCGAAAGGACGGACAATCTCCGCATGTTGCAGTAGCGTTTGTGCCAGCTCATCCTGGTCCATCACTTTCCCTACGGATCTCAAGTTCACTCGTACTCCACGCACGCCTAGTAAATGCCATTCGGATAATGTTTGGGTGTCGATATTCAATGGATCGACCACCACCACGCCTCGCCCGCGAGAGGGACCAATGTGTCTAAGTGCTTCGAGGAGACAGGAGTTGTCATATCCGTATATCGATGGCTGAACAAGGACGATGTTCTCGATCCCTAGTGAAGACTCAAATGCTAGAGCCTCCTCAATAGTATGCGTCGAGGGTCGATATACTGCACCCGCGTCAATTGGAAAACGGTGTGGCTCAACGACATGCATATGCGTATCCCATGATTTGGCGGGAAGCCTCTGCCTTAACGGGAGAGCGTGTATAGATTTCTGACTATCCTTGCTAGAAGCGAAAAGCTCCCCCTTCTGGAAGGTGACTAAGGAGGCACGGGGGGCAAGAAAGTTAGATCGAGGCTGGAGAGACGTAAGCATGTTGAGCAGAGTACGTCACGGTAATGCCCGAAGGTGAGAGGGTGAAGAAGTGTTGTGCAACGATGAGAAGGATAAGAGTAGCACCAATTGTATACAGTGATGCAAAAACGGCGAATAGTCAGGACTCGACTCACTAAGATAGTTGGGGGGATTTTCCCGACTGCCCTCTTTGATAGACAAGTCCGAAGGAGTATCATATTTAGTTCCAAAGTTGCCCAAGTTATAATAACAGGTTTACAGTAGCGGATCTAGTCTCGCCAACTTCCCGTTTGCTTTACCGGCAGCAAAGCAGGGAGTGAGGAAGAGAAAAATTAAAAATTAAAAAAAAGGGACAAATCAGTCAATGACCCACAGGGGAGATGGCTATCGACTGCCCTTGAAGCTTCAAGTAAGGCATGCTGGCAACGGAGGTTGTCCGTGAGGGAGTTCAGCAGCAAACTGCGGATACTAATGGCCTCTTTTTCCTCGGGGACTTCGGATTATCCCATCTGACTTTATGGAAGGGTGAACCAATGATAACGTGATATCTGAGGCGTCACTGCCGATTCCTGAAGGGAAAACCAATCATCCCCTTTCCCATGAATGGCGTATGACGATGCCAGCAGCAGTAAGGGTCTTTCGTACTAAGCGAAGCGCGAGAGAGTGGATTAATATCGGCGGAGACACTTGAACCGTGCCAAGGTTGAAGGCAAGCCCACCCGTTCTTATTCCTCAGGCTCCAAATATCGCCTTCCTGCCAGTGACCGATGACGGGAAATAGCAATCTGGCTACCTTTTCTGCACGCCATAAGCTAGAACGGTACGATTTAATGAATCCAAAAAGATCTTCATGGCACAACCCAAAAGTCGATTGAAGGAGGAGGAGATGCATGGCGACAGAACGGAAGTTGACCGAGGTGGAGGGGGCGTGACCTCGAAGCCCTCCTTTTAAAACTCTTCGCCCTCTGTTTGCCCCCGTCTCCAGTTCGGAGAGCACCCGCCCTCGTTTATCGTACTGCTTCCGAGAATAACATATCGAAGGCTCGCTTAACGATTGTCATCATCTGGTTTCCCCAGATTTTTGATATCGGGAAGAATCGAACAAATCACATTCCACCACGCCCTTGGAATCTCTCGCCGCCCAATCGCCGTCATGGTAGATTGGTCCCGGTGGAAGACCCACCCCTACTATGCACTCGTTATCTTCATTATTGCTTGTGGGAGTATCCCCAAAGGTGAGTGGGAGCATGATCCTAGTCTATATGTCTCACATATATATCTCTCTATCTCTGTATACTTTATCTGCATTGTGATTCTAACCAGACGTACCCGCCGCAGGTTATGACGAAGGTGGCTTCAGTGCTAGCGTGAAATTGGAATCTTTCAAAGTAGACTATAACCTCGTCGCATCGAATTGGACTCACGATAAGACGGGGCTCGCCAACCGCAGTGCCAACATCACCTCTTTCAATGTCTTGGGTGCTGCCTTTGGTGCGCTCTTCGCCTTGGACCTGAACGACCGATTCGGCAGATTAAACTCATGGCGGTTGGCATGTCTGGTATGGGCGTTGGGCCTGTTCGTCCAGGTCTTCTCGTGCGGCATATATGGCCTCTTACTGTTTGCGAGAATCTGGAGCGGACTAGGAGCTGGAGCTCTGACCGTGACGACACCGCTGTATTTGTCTGAGATTGGTACGTGGCGCATCTTGGACTGAGATATTTCGAAGCGGCGTTCGTTAATGCTTATTATTTTTATTATTTTTATTAGCTCCTACAAGGACTAGAGGACTGGTGGTTAGCTGCTACATGGTCATTTTGCTGGCAGTTTTAGCTATGGGTAAGTTGGATCCAGCAAAGCTTGGATTGCGGGAGCTAATCCTAAAAAACTAGGCTTCTTTATTAACTACGGCGCCAACCAACACATGGCGCCAACCCGGACACAATACCGGCTGGTACAATCCATACCCTTAATCCCAGTCGGGCTCGCCATGATCGCCTCCTACATTGTCCCAGAAACACCACGCTACCTCGTCTCCAAACAAAAACACGATGAAGGCCGCGCAGTTCTCGCCCGCCTCCGTGGCAAAGATATCAAAGACCCGGAACTCGAAGCCGAATTCGCCCTAATCGACTCTCAAGTACGCGCAAAAGCCAGTGACCTCGCCTCCGTCACCCCCTGGACAGCTTTCAAGGAAACACAAACCAATCCCAACTACCGCCAGCGCTTCTGGCTCCTCATCGTGATGCACACGATCGCCCAATGGACCGGCGGCAACGGCATCACATACTATATCTCCACGATCTTCCAGTACGCCGGCGTGACCGGCAGCTCGACCTCGCTGATCAGCTCCGGCGCATACGGCATCGTCAAGCTGGTCTTCACGATGGCTTTCACCTGGGGATTGATCGACTTTTTCGGCCGCCGCCGTTGCGCCTTGGCGGGTCTCAGTCTCCAGCTAGCGGCCCACATTTATATGGGCATCTACATGGGTCTTCAACCCGGCTCTTCCGACAACAAATCCGCATCCGACGCCGCCATCGCTTCCGTCTTCGTCTACGCCGTCGGCTGGTCCGTTGGCCTCTGTACCATCCCTTACTTGTACGGAACGGAGATCTTCCCCACCCGGATCCGGAACGTGAGTTATGCCATTAGCATGTCGCTGCACTGGTTCTTCCAGTTCGCCGTTGTCCGCGTCACCCCTAATATGTTCGCCTCGTTGAATGTGTGGGGCGCCTACCTCTTCTGGGCAATCATTTGTACCCTGGGTCTGATTATCTTGGGGATCTGGATGCCTGAGACAAAGGGTGTGCCGATCGAACGCATGGGCGATCTTTTCGATACTCCGTGGTACCTGCGTTGGCGTGCCCGTCCCAAGACTGTCGATGATTCGCCTGAGACAGTTGTTGTGGCCCCTAGTGTCTCCTCTGGTACTGATGCTAAGCAGGCGAAGTACCAGAATACCTCCCTTTAATATCTTCTTGGATACCCTGCTTCTTCTGGTCTATTATTTCTCTGTTTATATACATACGAGAGCTAATGTTTTTTCCACCTACATACCCTTTTCTTGCTTATCCTGAATGAAAACTTCATGGTATATCCGCATAGAGCATATACACTTCTCTGTTTTTTTTTTCTTTCTTTTTCTTTCCTTTCCTTTCATTTTATTTTATTTTATTGGTGTAACATCCGCTTCTATGTATTTGTATTCATTAGAAGTTAAAGAGACTGCAGCTATACCGCCAAAAAGTCATGTTGGCCTACTCCCCCCCAATAATATGAAAATATTAACGTAATTTTTCAGAGGTATTAACAATACAGGATTGCTCCATTCGCCTATAGCACCTCTAACTGTAAAACAGTCAAGCTTCACTTTTCCAACGCGGACAAATCAACTACCCTAACCGGGGCTCAAATGCAGGTGTCATATTAGTCGTGATAGGCTCTGCATACGAGAATGCTTCGAACACCTCCGGTGTGATCTCATACGAGCCGGGATTATCTAGCGTCATTATAGCGTTGGGAATGCCACCCAGAAGATGGGTCCCGGCCATTGGGGGAACGCCTGTCTGTGAAAGCTCGAAATCTGCGGCGGACTGTTGGAAGGAATATCCTGGAAGGAACGAGGTGTTCACGCCTGATGGGGCGACAGAGGCAGCCATAGATGAGGAATCGGGGGATGGCTGGTGAGACGGGGAAACCTGACGAGAGGTATCACTGAAAGTCGAAGAGGTGTGGAATGGCTGCTGCTGCTGCTGCTGTTGCAAACCATGAGGCTGGGAAGGAGAGTGACTATGACGAGATGGGGGCTGTGAGCGTGGTGGTTGTTCCGGTTGTGGAGTTGGTAGCACGATGTGGATGTCGATCTGCAATTTTTGAAGCTCTTGGTAAATGAGACTAAGTGCGGTCGAGATTACTAGAACTAAAGTTAGTATGATAGCCCTATATTTAATTAAATAGAAAAACATACCAGGGTTTGAGACTTTCACTCTCTCTAAAGCAAAAATGCAAAATTTGAGTTTGTCTAGCGTCCCTGGAGCAGCGTACTTCAAAGCCTGTATTTCAAGCAGGAAGATCGACGCAGCGGTGTACACACTGTAGGAAAGTGAGAGGACAACATGGGCATCGCCGAATGTGCGACGATAAAGATCAAATAGAGACAATGTTGCTGTTGCAGATGTCATACACTGGACTAGATGGCTCTTATCGTACGACTCTCTCTTTGTCTTTGAGCAGAGAATCGGACGATGGAGGAGGATGTTAATAGTATGATATAGCGCGCTGTAGTGAGAGTGGTAAGTGCAGGCTCAATATAGGAGATGTGGGTCACATACTTTAAGATGACAATGTGGCTCGGTGGGGAGTACGGAGGAAGGTTTGTAGGCACCAGTTTCAGATAATCTGGCAATTCATCCCACCATTCCGCTAGATTCCTAGCCTGCTCGATCACGCAATCATAGAACTCTGCCTCTGACACTTGCCTTATAGGGTCATAAATGTGAATCAAGATCTGATTCAGCACCTCCGCCAATCCGCACATTTTCATGAAACAGGACGTAGAGTGAGCCTGAGTCGGAGGATAATGAGCACCATCTGGGAAGACAACGCCATGTGGCGTCCAGATTTCAATCTCTGAGGTGTCATCTAATACCGTTCTCGGTGGACTAACACGGGAGTACTGCATCGTAGGCGATCGGCCAAAGTATAAGGAGACCAGTTTATCCCAAAAGTAACAACTCCAGAAGAGACGGTTCCGGATTTCAATATCCTCATCGCTCAGGTGGGCGGAGTCCGAGTACTTGCGGCTGTCGATAGATATTCCTAAATCTTCCAACATTCGAAACGCCATGCCGCTGTACAGCCAAGCCTGTGACCGGTTTCCTCTACCACACTCTTGCGCGCTGAGCAGGAGTAAAGTCTGAATGGTCGGAATGCCGAGATGGCCAACTTTGAGCGAATCGTGTAAACCAGAAACGGCGCGATGGGAAAACTGCGCACCTCCATCAAACGAATCGAGGATGTGGCCGATTCTTGGTTCAGACTTACACCACCGAACTGAATGAGAGAGAATTGCATTGAGAAGAGCATCTGAGTAGTATGGGCCGTTTATCTTCATATCGCCTGCACATGGTCAGCTCTAACCTTCTACTAGCGGCAACGAGGTTACGAACGAGTGAATGCTGGTCGATAGACGAAGTTGAAGAGCGGTTGGATCCAACACCAATGCGAGTCGAGAAGATACTGAAACGGTTCCTGAAGAACGAAAAGAGTAGTGTAAGGATACCATTCCCCTAGGAATAGAGAGAGGTACGGGTAGACCTACTGGCATGGTGGCCATCTGTTCGAACGCCCTTTCCCGCCACGCATTATTGATCAGCCTTTCCTTTCGAGCTTCATGCTGTACTGCAAGACGAGATGCTGACGCTGCCTCATTTAGAGCACCACTAGGTAGCTGAAACAAACTAGTCGGTCCATGAAAAGATATTCGACCATCATGCTCAACCTTCAGGCCTTCGAAATCCCTGGCAAGATCGGCACTACTCCCTTCGTCCTCTTCCTTGATGCGAGTCCGAAGACTCGGGCTCATGCTGCCCCTGCCTTCACCAGTCGATGACGGAGTGCTTGCCTTCCGCACCTCTGCGGTTGACTGCTGTTGGCTTCGTAGCTTTGACAAGGCATCTTCTAACTGGGCGACGCGGGCTTCTAGTTGTTTGGTATACGATAACGTTGGAGCTCTAAACATACATGGTTAATAACGTAGAGCGCTATTGCATTTAAACGAGGCTGAATGTGTCAAGGTCACACCAATCAAAATTCGAGGTGGGACGAGGAAGAAAATCTACACTCACAAGCTATAAACGCATGTTTCGCCGCGCGCCGCACATCGCGAACACGAGGGACTAGCACCATTACATTTCACCTGGGAAATAATATGTCAGCGTACCAATGAACAAGTACACGAAGGAGATCCTTCATCGCTTATGATCTCGGAATTCATCCGAAGATAAAGCAGGGGAGAGAGGGGGGGGGGGGGGGGGGGGGGGGGGGGGGCAGGCGGGAAACCCACCTTTCGCTTGCGGCACGCCTCACACGAGAAGGCGCTCTTCCGCGGTAGACTGGCCTTAGCCGGCACATCGGCCGTGCCAGATGAGCTAGGTTCGACCACCATGGATTTGCGAAAAGGGCAGGATCCAAGTTGACGGTGGGAGACCGGTTAGGAAACACGACACCCGCCATGAGGAGAAATTGAAGGCTCACGCGAGAGGAGAGGAGAGGGGGGAGCGAGGGCAGCAAAGAGTGGGGGTGGTGGGAGAGACACGACCAAAGAGGGCAATTTTCTCCAACAGGAGGATTTTCGGGCGAGAGTCTCCTCGTGGGGCTGAAGTGGGATGGACAAAAGCTTCTCTGGATCAGCTTTTCACTCTAGAGTCTAAACGCCAAAGGCCCACGGCAATGGCGCCAGAAAAGGACGGCCATGACGATGTGTCCAGGGCAAGTTTGACGACGGGTGACGAATCAGAGACCCAAATGTGGCGACTTTTGAGAGACTTCCATCCTAAGAATAACTAATCTTAAGCTTAAGGTCAGATGACAAAAAGGTGATCGCAGTGGAGTTTACCGGGCCTTAAAGCTTAGAGTCTAACCGGTTCGGGGGCTAACGTCAATCTGGGCTGGCTGGACACCTGGAACCGACGGAGGACCAATCTTCTATCACCCCTTCCTCCGGCTTCGCAGATGAACAGACGAAATCATATTGTACAGGATGGAGGCTACGCTTCACGTTGTCTATTATACAAATCCTTTCTCCAATTGCACCAGAATATCATGCACCTCGTCAACCTTCAATGGCACCGCCCGCGGGTTCTGAACCGCTTTCTCCCCTAGCCGGCTAACCAGCAGGTCCTGCAGCTTCTGCGCATTTCCGTCCGGCTTGCTCTGCAATTGACCAGTAATATCCACTGTGACGCGCGATTCAGCGACATCCTTCGGCCCAACGATGAAGATAAAGTTGTACTTCATCTGTTTAGCCCTCTGGATCTTCTTTCCTAGCGTCTGCGGGCTATCGTCAACGTCAATCAAAAACGTCGAGTCGACAAAGGAGAGAGGCTGTGGAGCGTGGTTGCCATTCTGGCCGGGCTCAAGCGCACGGAATCCCGAGATGTTAGCCGCCGCATCATGCGCCTGTTGCAAAACTTTCTCATCCTGGTTGACTGTCAAGACTATTCCCTGTCGTGGAGACAGCCAGAATGGCCAGCGACCGGCGTATTGCTCGATGAGTAGCGCAAGGAATCGCTCGATAGAGCCGAAGTTCGCCCGATGGACCATCACAGGCGTTGCCCTTCCCGGGGTTGCTGGATTGTAGTCCTCCTCTCCCTCTGCTACTTGATACTCCAATCCGAAGCGCTGTGGCAGGTTCATGTCCAGCTGAATAGTCGAGAGCTGGTGATATTTCCCGGCTTGATCCTGGAGCTGAATATCGATCTTTGGACCATAAAACGCACCATCGCCCTCATTGATTGCCCAGTCTCTTCCACTGCTATCAAGAGCCTCGCGAAGCTGTGATTCCGCGCTGTCCCACAATTCCAGACTGCCAATGAAGTCCTTCTCCGGTCGTGTAGACAGCACCAGTCGATACGGTCCCAATCCAAAAGTAGTCATAACCATATCTACGAATCCAAGTGCGGATGCGATCTCACTCTTAATCTGTTGCGGTCGGCAAAAAATATGTCCATCGTCCTGGTGGAAGCGTCGCACCCGAGTAAGTCCGCTTAAAGAGCCTGAGACCTCGTTCCGGTGTAGTGGGCTGAAATCGGCGTAGCGGATGGGTAGTTCTCGATAGGAATGGTTTTGCGACTTGAATAACAAGCAATGACCGGGACAATTCATCGGTTTCAGCCCGTACGATTCGTCCTCTCCAGTTTCTCCTTCCGTCTCCCCCATAGCTCCTCGGCCTCGTACTTCGTACATATCATCTTTATAGTTTTGCCAGTGTCCCGATACCTCCCATAAAGAACGTTTGTAGATGGTCGGGGTTAGGACTTCGCGGAAACCGTACTGGAGGTATTGCGTGCGGAGGAAGGAAACGAGTTTGTTGATGACATGGGTGCCATTGGGAAGGAAAAGAGGTGATCCAGGACTGTATGGAGAGGTGGTGAACAAGTCTTGCGCAGTTCCTAATGCGCGATAGTCGGCGGATGTAGATGAGGATGGTTGTTCAGGCTGCGACTCAGAGCAAGAGCAAGGTCGAGTGGATGTGGTGGACAGCCATTGCAAGCGCGGCTGTCGGAGAATGTAACGCGCATTGGAACACGAGTTCCGCAGGAGCAGGGTCTGCCGCAGCAAAGGGTTTAATCGGCGCATGGTTGCTGGGGGGTTGATATCACCGTCATCGTACAAGGGAGTTTTTTTCGAAGCTGGCCCGTGAAACACGACGCGATTGCCGATCGGCCCGATCTCTGAACAAAGCACTCGTGATTCATCCCCACTTCTCTTCTTATCGTTCGTCAACAATCAATATACGAAACCTTATCGTCGCAAACAAGGGTCTTTCGGGTCCTTTCTGCTCTCATCGTATAGTTATTAGCCCTTGGTTGGCTTATCCTGATAGCTTTTATATGCCCCAGAGGTGCACCTCGATAGTGCAAGTGCTTCCGGTTATATAGCAATTGAGAATCCTCCTTCACCTATCTTCATCTATGTCTACGGACTCTTCTCGTCCCCAGGATAGTTCGATCCTGGGCGAGTCTTGGGTAGTGGCACCATCTTCCTCCGACAAGGAAGAGCGACCGAGTAAGAACCAACCATCGGAAAGTCCAAGCCAAAGCCATCATCTAAACAAAGACGCCGACCGTCATGAGTATAACAACGGGACCGACTCGATGACCACATCGGCCTCCTCCTTATCAGGGCCCGAGCTCATCATGCCTTCAATCTATGAGACGCCTCTTGCAGAGGGTTCCTGGATTGCGCCAGCTGTGCGGCCAAAATCAAAGACCGCCCATTCTCTTAGGCGCAGACATAAAGCAGCGCGTGAAAGCACACCGCGAACAGACAAAAATGATCTATATATGTCCAGGGATGGCGAATCTTCAGAGCAAAGACCAAACTCTAGTCAGATAGATGAGCAGCTCGCCCATCCAAACTCAGCGTCGCGGTCGAAAACGTTGCAAACACTAGTTCGAATCATAATAAACGTGCTACTTGTGGCGGCTATTTCGCATTTGCTCATTATCCCAGAAGTAGTCCAGCAGTATCAGACTCTCTGCACGATAGAAGCTATTTCTTCTTTGTACCCGTCCAGTTGTATTCCACCTTACCCCCAGCCTCAGCCCAACCGTCACCGTGCTTCCCGCTATGACACCGTCGTATCCTCACAGATGCGACTAGAATCCATATTTAATGCGACTCTGCATATGATGACCCCGCTATCTGGCACACTGAAACAAAGCGAATCGAAGCTCCGCGACGTGGAGGCAGAACTAAAAAAGGCGTACCCCGGCATGAAACACGAGCTCGACCTTGAATTTAGCGGCTGCTGGGAAGCCACCAGAGCCGCGACTAGGAAATTCGATTCCCTTAGGGTTGATATTCGTTCTGCGGTCGACAATTTAATCGCGACTGGCGGGACAACCACAGGTGACTCGCAATCTTCGACTCATGATGCCCGGTTGTCGACCCAAATGTCGTGGCGTGAGCAGTATCTTGATCAGCTGACTGCCCGCATGCAGAGCAAAGCTGACTCGTTGTCCAACGATCTCGCTACATTAGATGACCACCTTGAATCTATTGGAAACATCTTGGCACGGGAAATGAAACTGTCCTCGGGATCTTCAGCTCCGACAGACTCCACCGTGGAGTCTCCTGGTAGCGGACTCTGGGCATTTGTTGAAAAACTGCCTTCACCTTTCCGTCCAGCCAAGGAAGGGAACAGCCTAATTCATTCTGATTTATCAATGTCTGAGCTCTTCCAGGACGCTGCGGGGCAGCATCGTCCCGTCGCTGATGCAGTGCGACGATTGTCCTCTGAGTTGCAAACCTTGCAGAAGAAGGCATACTAGTCCTAGTGATGTGCCTCACAGCTATGTTCATGTGATGTATCTGAACGAAGAAAACGATACCCGATTAGGTTGGAGCTTGGGAGTTCCATTGGATACGATTCAGAATACGAGTCATCATTCCGTTCCTTGTTTCTCTGGTGTTAGCGATTGATGGTTGGTTGGAAGTAACGCCATATACGATCCCATGTTATTGTTATATTTTTACTTGCAAAAGAAAAACGTAAAGTAAATGTCTTAGTTACTTGCATAGCACAACTTGGTATGAAATTTATAAATGATATTGTATAAATTCGTCCAGGCATAAATATAAGCCAGTCTCAAAAGACTCTTCGTTCTCGTGTGTATTGTATGTACCAAAGGTTATAATTAGGATACAAAAATCAGCAGGTCATAAAAAGGAGTGTGGTCTCCCAAAAGCGTCATAAATCCCGTCGTCCATTACAAAATCCGCCATGGGGTCATTAGGTCAGTAAAACAAAAAGGAAAGCGAAAAAAGAAAAAAAAAAAAGGTCCAATCACAGCTGCAAGATGGTGGTCACCACGCCCATGATTGTCATGAGGGCCGTGAAAGATCCACCACCATAAGGAGTTGTAGCGGAGTTGGCAAGAGGAACAGTAGCAGCAGCACCAGAGGCCGAGCTAGAAGCCGAACCAGAAGCCGAACCAGAAGCAGAGCCAGATGCTGAGCCAGAACCAGATCCAGACCCAGCGTCAGTGGGAGATGCGGCGCTGGAAGAAGACTCGGGAGCGGAGGAATTGGTCGTGGTTGCAGCAGCACTGGAAGAGCCGGTGCCGGAGCTAGACTCGGCAGTGGTGGAGCCAGAGGCAGTTTCCGAGGAAGAGTCGGTGGTAGTGCCACTGGCGGAGTCAGTGGTACTACCGGGGGTGCTACTGGTAGTGCTAGTAATGAAACCAGTAGCAGGGGGTTTGCTGCTGGTGCTAGACTCGGTCGCGGGCTGGGATGAGACCGCAGATTCAGTAGACGAGGTGTTTGTGGTGCTCGTGGTACTGCGAGGCTGCGGGTTCGAGGAGCCAACGCTCTTGATGCTCTGCCAGGAGCCACTGTTGTCGGTGTAGGTGTAGGAGTCGGATGGGTTATAGTTTACGATGTTGACCGACTTGACGTACATGGTGAAGGGGACTTGACTGTAGTCAGTCACGCCACCAGCCCATTCAATGGTTCCCGGAGCATTGCCCGGATCACCACCTGCCCAAATGCCCAGTCTCAGGCGCATAGGGGTCTGGGGGTAGCGAGCACCACCCTGAGCCTCATTGAAGGTGAGAGTACGCACGATATTACCATCAACGGCCCAGGTTGTCTGGTCCTTGTTCCAGTCGATGGTATACGTATGGTAATCAGCCTGTGGAGAAGCCATATTCACAAATGTGGCACGATCATAGGTCGTAGTGTCACCCTTGCCGAAATAGTTGGTCTGGATTTGAGTAGTGTCACCACCTAGAGCTTCCTGTTCATTGCATCGAGGTCAGTTGAGTATTCTTTTGGGGGGTATTTACGCTATGCTGAGGAAAAAGGTAACCTACCCAGTCGATCTCATCGAGAGCGTCTGACTCCAGGACAATGCTGCTGACAATACCGGTTCCGGGGGCAGCCTTCATGACAACTTCGACCTTACCGAACAGGAAGTAGTCGCTGGTGTCAATGGTGGGCGCATCACCTCTCTTGGCCAGAGTGAACTCAGCACCCTGGGCTCCAGTCGTAACCTTTCCGGAGGTAGTTGTCCAGCCGCCGAGAGCTCCATCCCCCGTGGCGAAGTCGGAGTTGAAGTTGGCGCCCATACCCGGGTTGGGTGTGCAACCAGATTCTAATTTTGCATGTCAGCTCAAGGGAACCATGGAAAAATTGGCTACGAAAAGTAGATGGCATGAGGTCATACTTTGGAGAGGGTTGCATTGGGAGTAGGTCTGCGCCGAGCATAGTGGGAGCAGCGCAGCCAAGGTAGCTGCAGCGTAGTTGAAATACATGATGCCTAGGCAAGTGAATGCAACTAGCGAACGCAGCTCTGCACGAAACGAATGCGAAGTGCAAGGAGAATTCTCAGAGCGTAAAGACGGGCGAGCGTCTAGATAAAGCGGGACAGCGACAGTAAGGTGGTACTTGTGACGAAAGAAGGCCCACAAGAGCGACGATCTATGCTCAAGAGTGATCCGCCTTTCAGGTAGCAAAAGACGGCAAGATGACGACCTCGTTGCTAAGGAACGAGGAGGGGAGGGCTATAGTTATAGCTGCAAAGCTACCGCCAAGTAAGGGTACTAACTTTCCAAAATATCCCCTCAGGGACAAAGAGTGGAATAGCGCCATCCGCCCTGAGCAATAGTTCGGCCGGGGGAGCCACAGGATGAAGCGTCATTGGAGGCAGCGGCGACAGTGCCTCCGCTGGATCGAGTGTGGGAAGTTTCTTTAGCGCTTCGTCCGAAGAGCCCGGTCAAAGCTAGTAACCAGAAAGTCACAAGTCACGGTTATGGAACCGAGTGTGGGCAGACGATGTGATTGAGCCAATGCGACCGGGTCATAGAACCACTTCGATGCAGCGGGGGCCGTGCAATGGGGAAAGGGTTCTCGGTGATAGGCGTATAATCGTATGCACCACGACGTGGACACCCGATGTTCTCCACTGACCTGCCTCCCACTGCGCATAGTCAACTGGGGTCAGTACCACAACAAATTGTCAGCGGCGCGCTTGAAGAGGAAAAGAGAAAAAGCTTATGCTTTTCGATGTCTGACATTTCCCTTCATCCTTACATGTGGTGATTTGCTGGTGAGAGTTGATACCTTCTTTGTTCAGCAGGACTAGAGGTAGTGCTAGTAAGTCAAGTGCTAAACGGGAGCTGCACATATGTCAAAATAAGTCCCCATGTCTCACTCCCACTTTTAGCCGGCGTAGTGTTACATTTGCCAACCTCCTCGTATCGGCTCGCCTACAGTAGTAGAGAGACTAGGTATCTTGGTTGGGCTCCTTTTTTGGCCTTGACAGCTTGGTTTCACTCGATATAACAAAAAATAAAAATATAAATATAAATAATAAATAAATAAATAAAAATAAAAATAACAAAAGTTAAAAGAAAACAAAAACAAAAAAAAACTAATTACCGCATACAGATTGACCTCGTAACCGCGACGTTTTCGGAGGTCCCCTACAGACCTGAGCCAAGGTAAAGGTGCCAGTGGCGCCAAGGGAAAGCCTGTTGCCACCGTATCCATCAGGCAACAAGTCAAGAGAAATGCTCAATGGCTGGTGAGGCGAGTTGATCAGCACTGATCAGTATTAAAGGGTCACTGAAAGTGTCGCAGCCGAGCAAGCGCCATTGTTGGTTGATGAAAGAGGTCGGATGAGAGACGTCGAACGGACGAGACCGATGGAGCCATGGCTACGGGTACCTGCTTACCTCTGCTGCGGCCTGTATTAGGGAATCAGGTTTTTCAACTCCGACTCTCCATACTCCATACTCTGTGACTGTTCAGTGTTGACTCTGAGAGATTTTCCTCAAAAGTCCAGCAAAACCGAGGTTCTACTGTTCCCTGGGTTCATCCAAGTATTTCGTCAGCCAAAGTAAGAAACTCTGCGGCAACAGCCACGAGAAAGACATGTCTCACCGCATGATTGTGTATCACACTAATCATAGAAACACTGTTAACTTCCGATGGCTTGAAGCCCTCCCAAGCCCACACTCCATACAGTATTGAACTGCTGCAATGGGCGACCCACTAATAACGCGCACACACCGCAAATACAGTGGACAAGACCGAACCGCAGACTAGGCAAAGGCAAGACAGGCAGCAAGGAAAAAAAAAGTTTTTTTTATTTATTTTTTTAAAAAAAAAATAATAATAGTAATAGTAATAATAAATCAAACACACAAACAACTAAAAATGGGAGATCATGGTATCGTAAACATGACTTCCATAGGGTTACTCTCCCCCAGATTTGACACCGACTACTACTGCTACCAAGATTGGTTTTGTGTACAGTTACATGAACAGATAAGAAACAGTTGGTCTCGTGATGTAGTATCAGACCCCCTTGTCATACCTGGGGATGCAATATAGATTAATCTAAACGCCATGCAATGCAACCAGATAGGGAGATTAGTAAATGAGGCATGACATACGACCTGCATGATACAATCAACTAACCACTTGGCGGACCGCAAGCGAAGAGCCCATGGAAAAACCAGGGGGGAAGGGCGGGCGGGCTCACCCTGAGAATCGAACTTCCTATCTTCAGCTTCCTTTGAGATCATGTGGCCGCCCCGTCACACGTGACCCTCTATCTGAAGCCTTGCTGCCTGATTTGCTCAAAACCAATCTCGGCTGACTAAGGCGGGTCCCCCGCAACCCGTGACGAAAGCAGGATCGATGATTGATTGATTGTTGAGGATCTCCAACGTGTTGGGCGATCATCAACCGCCACGTTGAGTAGTACCACACTTGACGTATTCATCAGTTGATTCCCCCCCTCTTCCCGTGTCTGAACCTCCTTTCCCTCCTTCCTCTCTTCACCTCCCCATAACCACCACAATTGCTCAAGAATATGGTTCACAAATCCCACAAATCGATCTCACGCTGCAGTACTTCTCGCTACGTTGTTGCTGTTGCCTCGTCAGCCTCGTCAGATCCAGATATGGACCGGAAAGTCTACATTCCACTCTGTTTCTGCCTGATCTCCTTCGCTGTCATGGTCTACGTGAATTGATTCGGAATACGCAAGCGAACAAAGAAAATCACCACTTCTATCAAACTCATCGTCCCGCTTCCCAAAGCAACTACGAAGTATAGATAAGCATGATGATGTCTGGGGTCGAGCCCTCCAGCCAGGTGTGCCCACCCCTCACCGCCCCACCTTACACGGTTCGACACGGCCATCACCGAGACAACAGCCCAGAGTCAGATAATAACCCAATGTCAATGCCCAACTGCGTCATTTCTGATACACAACATATCCTAGATCGCTATCGATCTGGAGATGCACAAAGTACAACATCCTGTTACACTGTGCGAGCCGCCAAGTGCAAGGATAGCCGCAATGGGGTCCTTAACTACGATACATGGACTTGTGTTGCTCCAGCGACGCAAATGAAAGAGGTTGTTGACATTCCAACAACCTGACCTTCACGGTCAACCAGCGTACTCGATCCGACATGTCTGGAACATCCTCGGACAGTGCACACTCATATCCCCCTGATTTAGACTTGTGTCGAAGATCGCCTTGAGCTAAATCTTCCTGGTCGCATTGCATATGCGGGGGGGCACGAATAGCAAATTGGAATATGCATGTTAAAAGCATGCTGTGGCTAGAAGCCACTTTCGTTCTCCATGGTCTCTCATTATTATATTTCCTATTTTCCTCAGTTTTATTTATCATTATACCCAGAATTATGCTACCACAGACGATCGTTGCAATTTCCTTTATCTACTCAAATTTAGCAAAACGCCAGTATACCAAGTGATCCTATTCTTGACCGCTCGTATCTACTTTCGGGTAGCGTGTCATTCATTTAGTAGCGCAAGAATATAAGGTTATCGTGAGCTAGTACCGTGTAAAAAGTAAATAAACTGCGCCCCGACCCCCAGCCACCAGCGAGATCCTCCCCACTCCTTACCAAAGATAGCACCTTGGAGAGAGGGAGGGGTAACCCATAGTTAGTAGTACCCGTGCCTCGCGAACAAGTGACGCACACCACATACACAAACACAGACACTGAACCATGTATCCGCTGCTCATTATGAGAAAGCTTGCCCTGCCTATCCTTCCTACCCAGCCTCCCTCCCCTCCCCTCTCTCTCTCACTACATTACATCAGTAGTTAGTAGTTAGTAGTGGGGTCTTTGCGGGATTTATTCATCCGGGTTATTGTTTAGGGATCGGTTCAGAGACAAAGAAGATGTCATGTTACAACTTAAGGGATTGTTTTGCGGGAAAGAACCGAGTACTATATAATGGCTGGTGAACTGGGCTACAGTCTACTACTATTACTACTTCTTACTCACTACTACAATAGATGAAAATATTATATGTATATAAAAAAAAAGAAAAGAAAAAAAAATTGTATGATGTTCTGAGTCTCTCTCTACATCCCAGTCCCAATCTCTGATTGTTCAGTTTGATTTACATAACGTCACTTCTTCGGTACTGTTTTATTTTTTGGTTGTTTCAAAACCTCACATCTACCATTGAAGGTCAGCCTGTTATTGGCAAACAGACGGGTTTGATCATCCAGCGGGGAAGGGAAAGGGGGTGAGGGGAGGGGAGGGCGCAATTGAGAAGTTTCACCCTGTTTCAAGGTTGTTGATCATTCCAAGTTCCCTGTCAGAAGTAAGAGTTGTGTACTCCGTACCTAACTGTACCTAACGACAAATTCGAAATTGATACTGTGAAGAATAAGTTCCATTTTAACCACATGCTGTAAATTTAGTAGCTTCTCAAAATCTAAATATTTTTTTTTGCCTTTCTCATTATGTATCGCTATGAGAATAAAAGACAGTCATTAAATATCAATCCCTTTGAAGAAAAAAAAATGAATGCTAATTAGGTAACCTTACATAACAGGTGACAATAAAACATGCATACACCCATGGTAACATCCCGAGGATAGGGACAGGACCCGAGGAAAAAGAATCCAAGGTTAGAACCCAAGGTTAGAACCCAAGGATAGGTAACCCAAGGATAGAAACCCGAGGATAGAAAATCCTCCCATCGTATGAGAAAGAACTCCAAAGTCGAGACCGTCAAGACCACGCTTCTGACCCCACTTGCGGGCTACTCGTCCCAGCCACCTTTTCCATACCTGCTGCTGCGCGGGATTTTTTGCCGTGCTTGCTAATCCGGTATGATGGTTTCCAAGCGCCAGTCTGTTGTGTCTGGTAAACAATGCATTTGTTCCAGGGAAAACTGCAGTCAGAAATAGCTAATGAAGCTGGATGAGCGACTCTTGGCCATCTGGCTTCAGGCTGCGCCTACATATTAAATCAAGTTAGATTGACCCGTTATGTATATAACTACATATATTATATTATATAAATATGCGGAGGCACAACAGTCTACAAAGCTTCTCAGTAAATTCAGGTATGCTGTAGTTTGACTATCGACTAAATTGTAGAGTTCCTGAGTAAGATACTTACCATTCTATGTAGAAGTAATGGAAGTCTTCAGATTGATAGTAGCGTAGTCGTACTGGATGTGATAGATTACCAAGTTTATATCGAGTGCTCTGAAATCACTTCGAGTAGATTATGAATACTATCTATCCCCGGGGAGGGGGTAAAGGAGTCCAAGTTTATTTATCCCTGGCCCATCAGTGTTATTTGTCAATGTATCATTCAGAATATGTGGTATTTAGTTCCCACGCAGAAGATATATTCACCAGGGTTGAAAAACTACAAGTACTTAACTGACGAAAGATTCTCTTTTGAATCTAGATCATAATGCATCCTATATAAGTCTACATGTCTATCCGGTCATATACAAAAAAAACGCACTTTACCGCAAAGTTACCAGCTCCTCAGCACTGGTAGGGTGGATCGCAACGCAGCTGTCGAAATCGCGCTTGGTGGCGCCCATCTTAACGGCCACACCGAATCCTTGCAGCATCTCTCCAACGCCGAGTCCGAGAATGTGCAGACCGACCACCTTCTCTTCCGGCCCAGCACAGATAAGCTTAAACTCAGTGGGGTTCTTCTTCTTCTCCTCCGGCGGCACAACATCGTAGTACATCGCAGTGAATTTGGTGTAGTAGATCTTGATCTGGTCGTCACCATAGCGCTGACGAGCCTCAGGCTCAGTAAGACCGACAGTGCCAACTTCCGGGTGGGAAAACACAACGGTAGGAATATTGTCATAAGAAAGCTTGGAGTCTTTCAGCTCGGGTGGTCCGAACAGACGGCTGCCAAGTTGGCGGCCAGCGGCAATGGCAACTGTTTCCATCAGCGATTAGTTTAACACAAAGAAGTCAAACAGCAGGTTGTAGACATACCGGGGGTCAGCTCGGCGTGTCCAGTCACATCACCCAGAGCATAGATACCATCGACGCTCGAGTTCTGGTACTCATCGACGTCAACAAATCCAGCGTCGTTCAACTTGACGCCTGGAATGTCCAGGTCCAGGTCCTCAACTTCGGGTGAACGGCCGATAGCCCACAACAATTCATTGACCTCCATCTCCGACCCATCGTTGGAGATCAGCTTGAGAAGTTTGTCCTTGCCCTTTCCATCCCGCACGAGCTGCACTTCCTTGAGGCCCTTGTGGCCCTTGTGGATGGTTATACCCGAGGCCTCGTACCGCTCAGTCATGGTCTTCTGGATCATCGGGTCAAACTTGCGAAGGAAGGTCTCGCCACGGATGAACATGTGCGTGTCAACGCCAACGGCTCCCAGGACACCCGCCAGCTCAACGGCAATGTATCCGGCACCGACAACAGCGACCTTAGGGGGCAGTTCCTCGATCTCGAAAAATCCATCGCTGGTAATTCCGTGCTCAGCTCCCTTGACATTTGGGAGCTTGGGACGTCCACCAGTGGCGATCAGGATGTGAGGCGCAGTGTAGCGTGTCTTGGTGCCATCATTGTTGGCAACCTCAATGACCTTGGACTCAACAAAGCGCGCTCTGCCATGTACGAGATCGATACCCTCACGTCCCCAGTTCCGTTCATAAGCGCCATTCAATCGCTTGACAGTGGCGTCCCGAAGCTCCTTGAAATGGCGGTAGTTCATCTTGACATCCTTGGGAATGGTGTATCCGTAGTGCTCGGCAACATGGAGTGTTTCGTTGACAGTAGCAAAGTTCCAGGTCATCTTCTTCGGGACACACCTGCACACCACGGTCAGACATTCACTCGAACGTAATAATATAGGCAATAAAACCTACCCGACGTTGACACAGGTTCCACCCGAGCGTCCACTTTCCACAATCAACGTCTTTGCGCCATACCAACCGGCCGCTCTACGTCCACTGCCGCTACCACCACTACCGCCTCCGAGAACGATATAATCATACTGCTGGGGCGCCACGGGAGGCATCTTGTTCGAGTCGGGCGCCGCGGACGTCGATGTAAAGTGTCGGTTGAGTAAAGTGAGACGGGTGCCGACGGCAGTTGAAGGAATAGAGGTCGAGGTAGAATCCAGAGCGGCTCTTGTCGCAGTCCCGCTAATAACACAGCGGTTTGCAGTTGTAGAGATAGCTTTTCTTCCAATTACCTGAGGCGCAATCGAGGCGGGTTGAAGAAGCCGGTTCTTGAAAGCCTGAACTGGAAAGGAACGGGAGGAAGGGCGGGGCAGCATGGAGAGGCTTTATGTCTGGCAGAGTAAGCGGAGGAGAGGAGGGGTGGAGGACAGCAGCAGTAGTAATTAGTAGTAATAATTATGTCTGGCGGGGAATTTCCCTCGGTCAGCAACGGAATCAACTGTGCATGACGTCGAATCACAGCGGCACCTACCAATTAGTAAGATATTTATGGCTAGACATTCATTCAGTCGACGCCCAATTGCCGAGAAGCTTCTGGTTTCGGTTGAAATTTACTCTGGAAGAAGGTCACAGATTAAAAAAAAAAAGTTTCCCTCTAAACGCCGAATCAACGACCCAAACGCCGAGGTCGGGGATTTTTTTTTCGTCGTCATTACTGGATGACGAAGCTACACGTGATCTGGCCGATTGCTAAGCAGCCATATACAGGGTCAGAGAGAGACGGAATACGTTACTAGTTAGATCTATTATTAATCCCAAAGGGGGACCCAAGGAATGAATGAAAGAATGAAAATTGAGGATGGATCTATTGTTGTACAATGTGAATTACATAAGGTCAGAGTCAGATACTAGTTAACTAACACTGGTTGAAGATTGCTCCTAGATAGTAGTCGTTATAAGAAAAAGCCATGGCGTTAAATCACGTCTTAATTCATAATACATGAGAAATTTCAAGATAATATGACGACATCACCAGAAATGAGTAAGTTGGTCCATACACCTATGCTGCAAGCTCCCACAAAGACCAAGCCGAAGCTAATGTAGGACCGACGTCGTTGCGCATGGCCCTGATACCGGAAAGCTTTCGGCAAGAGGCGCCTGCGCCAGTAAGTCTTCAGCTTATCTGTGCACTTCCCATCTGCCCGTTCAACCCGGAATGCAAGGTAGCGGGGGATATATGCATGCATATGCCAAGGGGGAATCTAAGCCTAAGTTCTGTGTTATATCACGGTTGTAAGGAAATGGAGGAAGGATCATCCAGAAGAGGACTGCCCGGAACGGCATCCAAGGCGACAGCATGCAGTGCCGGCTTATCAGCATCATGCAGAAGGCCATTTTTGCGACGCTCTAGCCTCTCCTTAACCCAGTCGGCGACCTCCTTATCTTCGGTGACAGAGGAATGGGTAGCTCTACCCGAAGAGACAGACATCGTATCATCACCGTCCGACTCCTCTGGTGGGCACATAAGGGGCGCAATCCAGGGGTGTCGGAGCAACGTGCTGTACGAAGGACGATTCTTAGGATTTTTGTCCAAACAAGCACGGACAAACGAATGCGCTTCGTCAGAATATCCAGAGTCCGGAAGTGTTGGTGGGTCCCCATGAACAATAGCCTGGTCAATAAAATTTAGTATTCGCAGGACCTTCATAATACAATGAAAAAGCAAGAAAAGGGATAAACTCACGTGCAGTTGACTGAAGATATTGTTAAAGGTCTCAGGAGGATATGGATACCGTCCAATGGCACATTCAATGATGGTCAGTCCTAAACTCCAGATGTCACTTTGAACACTGTAGGTGCCCCCACCGCTCGTTCCAGATTGTTGAACGCCACCGCCAGCGATTCGTTCTGGAGCCATATAGCTCTGACAACCAATGTTTGTCTTGGCAATACTGGCAACCAGATTTCCGCTGACTCCAAAGTCACAGATCTTGATCTGCCCCCGCGAGTTAATGAGAATATTCGTGGGTTTAACGTCCCGATGAATGATGTTGTGATCATCTTTGAGCGTTTTCAGTCCCATAACAGTAGATAAGGCCACTTTACGGAGGATGTTCTCCGGTACACCATCCTTGTAGATCTTGTCAATCGACCCACCGTCCATATACTCAACGCAGATGTAGACGGCTCCCTCCTGGAAGAAGGCACCGTAGAAATCAATAATGAACGGTGAGACGCAGCGATGAAGAATTTCCAACTCCATGATAATCTGAGCAAACTTATTTTCATCCAGCTCTAAGCGGATTTCTTTCATAGCCATGATGACTCCAGTGAGGTTATCATGGGCCCCGTCGGATGCAGACGCCTCCGGTCCTGTCGAGCGACTGACGATTCCTCTCAAACCCATACCGGGTTTTCGCATATGCGGCCGACTATGCCGAACCTTATATACTGTTCCATAGTTGCCTTTGCCCAATTCATCAAGGCGATCAACTTCGTCCAACGAAATGCTGAACTTATGTCCAGATGAGAACTCTATCCCGCCGCCATGCAGAACCGCCTTATCTTTAAAGTTCAGTGTCCCCGATTTAGTGTCAATGAACTCGGAATATTTACTAAAAGCAGTCTCGCCGGCTCCTCCAGTCCCGTTGGCAGGGGACTGGTTTCCAGTAGCACCATTGGTGCCGGTGGCATCGGACAGCTTGAGCCCAGGCTTCATCCGTTTCGCAGCAAGGCCGCCCGGCTTCGCGGAATTAGGGCTCGGTGATGAGCCAGGAATTGACGGAGACGATATCCAATTTTTGGTGCTCGGACGAGCTACCGGGGGGAGTCGGCCGGCGAAAGCCCCCGCCAAAGGACCATTAACTGGGGACGATTGCCCCCCTGGGCTCGACAAACCGGCTGAAGACACACCCGACCGGGGGGTCTTGGGCAAGGTTCCGGTAGAGACTGCATGAGGCAAAGTCGGGGGTGCGCCTTGCCGAGAAAGAGAGAAAGCCTTCATTTTCGCCAAAATATCCTGGTTTAAGCCTCCCTGTGATGCACCACTCATGGAGGCCTGCGGACGCGGAGGTGTCCCCGCGCCTCTTCGAGCCGCATTGATCTGGCCCAGGTGTGTCGACGATGCGGTAATACCGGGGGTTTTATCGGTCGGGCGTAAAGAGGGCACTGACGCGGGAGGAGTGATTACGGAGGGGGAGAGGTCGTCGTCGGTAGTATCGGACTTGTTGTCCAAGTCTCTCGAAGGTGAGACCCCCGCGATAGGGTCGATTTCGGATGCCATTGTGTTGAATTAGCGTACGAAACAACGGGGAATTGAAACCAGGACACGATGTTCAGAGTGCCGTCTCCAATGGCTTCAAACGATGTCACAAATCCACCCAATGTCGGTCATGAAAGGAGGTGACAAATTATCGGTACGGTCGGAATGCGTGAGATAGAGGAATCCGGTACGCCTTTGTCGTGGATGGTCCGATCCCAAGGAAGAAGAGGGGATTTGACAGTGCAAAGGCAGAAACGTTTCGCAGGGCGGCTGGAGATGAAGGTTTGTTCTCAACGCGGGGCACGATTCAAGCCATTCCCGGACGAAGGATAGATAACGAAGTAGAGTATACCGCAGCACAACACCTAACCGCTCGAAAAGGACAAGTGGAAAAAAGGGGGACTCCCGATACTGCTTAGGTCAAGCCTTGTCAGTGACAAAAATAATATGAAGATAGAGGGCATAAATCAAGGATGGGAGCGAGGGGTGGAAAATAGAGACTAGACTGAAGAGTGGGGAGCAAGAATACGGAGAAGTTCGAATGGAAGGCAGATGGGGCAGTGAGAGGCGAACGGAGAGAGCATCCTAAAAAATAAAAATAAAAATAAAAATTATCAGACTTACGAAGGCCGTATCGGCAAAGTCTCCCACTTTCTCTCTCTCTCTCTCTTTCTTTCTCTCTTCCCTGCTTTTGTTTGCTGCTAAGGGACGTAGTTCAGCCAATGGACAGTGTCAGGTATTATAGTACGAGGCAGTCTAGAGTAGGTACCACCAATATTATGTATTTTGTTAACAAGGGCAATCGGCGAAGAGAATCCTTTAATTCTTTCTTTCCTTTCTTTTTCTTTTTATCTTTAAATTTAAATTTTTTTTTTTTTTTTACCTTCCCCAGTTCAGGTACTCCCCTCAGCTATCCTTACTAGGGTCTTTCATTTGCCAATGATCGGCGGACATGCCATGTAAACGGGCGCACGCACTAAAAACGCAAAACGTCTACGGGTTGAACTTGTGGCGAGCAGCTTTATGTCAGCCTGACCAAGAGAAATAAATTAAATTTCGCCACTGTGCAAACGCCCGATAGTTCCGCCGACTATTTCGGCTGGTCACAACTTCATTCATGATGGGTTTTACGCAATCTTGATACAAGGCGGAAACGACGGAAGGACGGCTGTCAGCTGATGCGGAAAAAGAGAGATTCAACATTCCCCGTCGCCAACACGAAACAGAATAAATAATAATGAAGATGCTCTCGGCGAACAAACATGTGGCGAAGTTGGGCAGCGTTTCCAACAAAAGATGCCAAATATTTCAACTGATAAACAACATCCCTTGTGTAACCGGTGAGATTCGCCCTACATATCTCAAAAGTAAGAGTAGTCTTTTCAAACGAACCCTCCCCCCTCCCCCCCAAATACACCGTTGTTAGCGTTCTCTGCCCAGAGTGAGGTCATCAATTCAGCTCTTGATATTGACGATCTACAATACATTGCATATCGATTCCTCTACTAGTATTTGGTATACACTTTTACAGAGTTAACACAATTGTTCCGTTCTGGCACGTGTGGTCATTCAGGTACGTGCCGAACGCCTAAATATTATTGGGCGGGCCGTGGTCGACCCAATAGTAGGATCTGATACACTTCATTGATTTAAGGTTGTGGGTTTCGACGGTTGGGTTTTTTTTTCCTTGATTTAATCCATGCCCCCAAATACGTATTGTACAAATGAATGAATGTACCTGTACACATCATAGGACAGGTCTAAATTATACAACTAGTAGTGTATCCTTTCTCATCTGCAGAATATCGATCCGTCTAGGTAGTTTTCTATACCGCTGCAAATCAATGGTTCAAGTTATACGGAGTACTGTGCAATGATATCATCAGTTCTACATCGTCTTCTTTTCCTGCCCAAGGCTGCGCCCTGATCCATGCTGATTGTCATACTACTCGCTTCCTGGTCCATGGCTATATTACTAGGCACAAATATGAATCATTAAACAGCAGCACCAATAGATGGCCGTCACAAGATCCGTATAATAACTTACTTTTCGTAGAGAACGACTGCCTAATTTGACTTGTTCTAGCACCAAAGATGGGCCAACAACATCGCCTGCACTTAATGGATCGCCAAGTCCCCTTCCTTCAAGAAAACCGTGGACGCCGTATTGAAGTAGATAATCGGCGAATGAACCAGTTCAGCGACACTCGAAATTGAACTGATCGAGTAGTCTAGAAGATCTGAGGTCGGGTTGTTAATCGCCGAGCCTCCGACTGTTCAACCCGTATCTGTGGCAGTGGCACACCAACCGACATCTCCGATGACGCGAAATCCTCTCAATGGCCGAAAGTCTATTTGAGTTGTGGTTTGTTGGACTATTCCCAAAGCTTCTTTCAACGGCCGAAATAATCAGGACGCAACTTGCGGCGAACTAATGGGGGTTGTCGCCCGGCAAGACCCATGGGTAGTCCTACGGAGGCGAAAGGGTATGATATCCGTCCGTGGTTGAAGCCGCTTCTTGTTGGGAGGATTGCGCTATTCAGGTCAAATCTACGGAGTAGGTTAAACCCTAATACCCAACGACGGCTGATATTGCTACCTCTGTCGAATGAACCCAGTTGAGCCCACAATCTTTAAGTGAGCCAAGCATCCAGTAGACTACTGCGCTCCGCCAAATAGACATTTATCGCCGCCAGCAAAAGTACAATGTTTGTGGACGGCGATCCCCAGGCAGTGATGTTCCCACTGTGGCGTCATCGAGGCGGAGCGACTACATCGAATGGTGTCATTTGATGTAATCTGGGGATGGTTGGCAGACACTGTGATCATCGCATCAAAATTTGATCACTTCAGCTGCTTATCTCAGTAGCTGCCCTTTTAGGACATCACCAGCAGGCCAGTTCGGGGAACCATGGGACAAGGAGTGCAAACCAATTGCTAACTGGCGGGGTGGGGAAATCACCTCATTTCATATTCGGATGTTCGTCGTTGGATTAACCGTTTCCCCTAGAGAATTCGGCTTCGATAATTGCCGAGAACAGGCTCGAGATTCCAGTTGGGGTTACAAATCTGGACTCAGAGGGATAAATGAGCACGACGATATCGGTTATAATATCCAAGATGATGCTACTTTGTGTATCCTTGCGTGATACGACTCTGGCTATCATGAATATCCTGGACGCAAGGAGAGCTGGCAATAAAACAATCTCTCTTGGCACTTGGCCGTTTTTGGTAGCGTAGACTATGATATGATGGAGTCTGATCGTGGCTGTGGTCTCTTGGGGGGTCTTGGTGCCGAGACCACAGTGGTCGCTTGCTCCTTTTGAGTACCTGGGTGCCAAACAAGTCTCCAGAAGTTACCTTCACTTCTTTCCCCCCCTCCTTCTAGTAGAGGAGAGTACTCTATAGTAGGATAGCCCAAGAGAACGGTATAGCGGATAACTTTGACGCAAACCTATTTTAAACTAGAGGGGAGCAATAGAACAAGAAAACAAGCTGGATGCGAATAATGACGATATGAAATACTCGAGACGGCTTGGCGTGCTTTGCTTTGGTGTTCGATCATCCCGTTATCGCCCAATCAGAATGGCGAATGGCACATCGTTGTCACCTTGCTTGTTCCGGGTGGAAGCACCCATCGATGGGGTGAAAATCAAATCCCCAGATGCAAACACTGCCACTCCCAGGCACAGACGTCTCTTATCATTCTAGACTACTACTAGTAGTTTAGTGGTGTTGGAGGAACTTTCACCATTCTTTCATTTTTTTGGTATCTTCTACTCTTCTTGTTACCTAAATATCCTCCATTTCCCCCCTTAGTCCGTTCCTCACACCCTCTTCTAAGGTTAGAGTGAGCCTTCCGCCTTCTAGGCCTTGAGCTGCAACCTTAAATTTTTAAGCTACTCACCTAACTACCGAGCATCCCGTATTTAGGTCTTTAGTACGTCACGAAGATTCCTCCGCGTACATTCGACACGCAAGTCGACATTTATTGTCCCCCCGTTCGATGGCCATTTTTACGGCTCCAACCTCGTTTCAGAATGCTCAATCTCTCGCTCCTCGCCAGCTTTTGACCCAATACCAGACCGGCGAGTCGCCGTCCATTCTCGGATATGTTGCCCCCCATTCAAGCCACCCGTCCTTCTCGCACTTGATCCTCCTGGTCTTCGAGGCGGTCCTGGAAGTGGTGTGCGTCAGCTTGCCCGGTTACATCGCTGCTCGACAAGGCCTGTTCGATGCAGACGCTCAGAAGTTGGTCGCCAATCTCAACGTCACCCTATTCACTCCGTGTCTGAGTATGTGTAACATCCTGGAGGTTACCCGGGCGCTCGCTTATTTATCTGGATCGTAGTCTTCACAAAGTTAGGATCCCAACTCACCGCAGAAAAGCTTATTGATCTAGCTATTATCCCGGTGATCTTTGTCGTCCAAACCTTGGTCTCTTATGTCTGCGCAGCCACCGTATCGAAATGTTGTGGTTTCAAGAAACGGTCGGCCAACTTTGTAACGGCCATGGCGGTACGTGGATTAATCTTGGACGCTGATTTTGTGCGCGAATCATGTTAACGCCTTTCATCAATAGGTCTTCGGAAACTCAAATTCGCTTCCGATTTCCCTAGTCATGTCGCTCTCACAGACTCTGAAAGGCCTGCATTGGGATAGGGTACCCAATGATAACGACGATGAAGTGGCGGCGCGAGGGATCCTTTACTTACTCATCTTTCAGCAGCTTGGTCAACTTGTACGCTGGAGCTGGGGTTACCACGTTCTTCTTGCCCCCCGAGAGCGGTATCTAGAGGAGGGGCAAAGGGAGCCGGATACAACGAATATCGAACGAGATCAGGAACGATACAGCGATAACCCAGAACATGAACAGGCGGATCATGATGAGCCTTTGATCAGAACCGTATCTTCTGATGGCCCCCTGTTTGACTCAAACGACGAGTCTGAGGTGTTCCGTTCCGGCGAGCAGACACCAGTACTAGTACGCGAGTACTCGTATACCAAGCTCTCTTCGCAGGATGGGGATGGAATGCATACAGACCGCCGCCCTTCCCTTCTCGGCTCTCCACCACGCGGTCCATTCCTGCCCCGACAAAGCACCGAGGGCGATATTTTATGCTTCCCTAGTGTTGAAGTGTCTGGTGGCAATCCCGGAAAGACTGGGTTCAGCTCCCGCGTTAGAACCTCCATAAGCTACCTTGGTGATCGCGTAGCGAATAACTGGGGAAAGCAGACAGGAGCCTTGTTCCAATGCCTGCCGACACGCCTTCAGAAAGTACTATCGGCCATTATGAACGGGATCCGGAGATTCTTCTACGGCCTCTGGCAGTTCATGAACCCCCCACTTTGGGCAATGCTGGTGTCTATAATCGTGGCATCTGTGCCATCACTCCAGCGTGTGTTCTTCGACGAGGGCACTTTCGTGCAGAATTCCGTGACTCGAGCCATCCAACAGAATGGCCAAGTTGCTGTGCCCTTGATTCTTGTGGTCCTTGGCGCAAATCTGGAACGCAATACTTTACCTGAAGACGCGCAGCAGGATATAGAGCATCCTAAGGAGGAGAAGAAGCTGATCATTGCGTCGTTGGTGGCGCGTATGCTTCTTCCGACCTTGATAATGGCTCCACTGCTGGCACTCCTGGCAAAATACGTCCCTATCAGCATTTTGGATGATCCGATCTTCGTCATCGTCTGTTTCCTGCTCACTGGCGCTCCATCTGCATTGCAATTAGCTCAGATTTGCCAAATCAATAATGTGTACGTGGGCGCTATGTCCAAATTGCTGTTCCAAAGCTACGTTGTCTGGTATGTCACCTTCGAGACGATATTCACCGCATGATCATGTACTGACTTTTATAGGATTCTTCCTTCTACACTAATTCTCGTGATGTGTGCCATGGAAGTGGTGGAATGGGCTTCCGCCTCGTCCTAGGCTCGTCTCTGTGCTACGAAATTGGCTTTACTTATACGACTCTGGCAGCTGGCGTTTAAAAAGCTCATTTTTTGTTTCTTACTATGTATTATGAACGACTTTGTCTTGCTTTACCAAATTGGCGAAATTAGTTTAAAATGGGTGGGAAGGATACCTCGGAAGGGACATGCCGGGTTGGCAGGGAGCATACCTCATAGCATCGCTCGGCATTGAACGTGTTCAAGCATTTTTACGTCTAACTCCTAAATTGAAATACCTGAATAGTAAAAACCATTAATTGTGACATCTAATCCATCCGGACGAATTCGCTCCACATCATATCATATCATACATTTTCCAGTAGTTACTAACTAGTATTCAGGGAATTAATAGCTAACTCCCAACATCAACCAACATCGCCATCCCACTCGCCAAGTGCCAAACAATATGGCAATGAAACAACCACGCCCCTGGATTATCCGCCCGCAACCGTATAACCGCATGTCCCCGACTAGGGATATACACCGTATCCCGAAGCATCGCACGCGAGAGATCGTACCCCGATCCTCCGGGCACAGCTGAATCCAGAAAGGGGTTATACGAGCCCCAGCCGACCGGCGCTTTGTAAACCCTAAGTATGTAGAAGTGGTGGCCGTGCTAAGAATGTTTCATTAACATATTGAAGAACAAAAGAGAGGGATAACCGGGGAGAGAAAAAACAAGAAAGAAAGAAAGAAAGAAAGAAAAACGAAGAACTCACCAAATGGAACGGATGCCCACTGTCATCTAGATTATTCACTATTACATCCACCCATTCGGATTCAGGCACGGCAAAGAAGAATTGGTTATCGTCCCATTTGTCTCGCGCGAGGGTGTTGAGCGGGGTACTACCGGGTTGCGGACGCCATGAGGTGTGGTTGAAGAAGCCGTTCGGGATGTTGTGGTTTATGCTTAGTTTTTGGACTTTAGTGTAAACCACCTGTGTGTGGGTGGGGGTTTCGGGCATATCTTTCAGGAGGGATGATTTTGAGGGCGTGTTTTGGAGATCGATGGTGTCGTTTGGGAAGAGAGTTTGGGAGAGCAATGGGGAGTGAGAGGGTGTTATGCGGAATGTTTGGGTTGGGGTTAGGGCTGGGTTTGGATAGATGAAGCAGCTGGAGGGTTTGCCTTGTTAGTAGTGGCTTTGGTTGGTTTGGGGTTTGGGGGTTGGTGGACGTACTCTTGGTCGAGGTGGACTGTTAGGGAAGTGAAGTCTTCTTTTGAGGGTTGGAGGATGAGGTCCATACGTTGGCCTGGGTACAGAATTCCTGCTGATGAGGCTTCTTGGGGCTCAACGTCAATATTATCTACTTGGATCAGGGTTAAGGGTTTGTTTTCGAATGATAGAGTGAACCCTGCTAGGGCACTGAGGGAATGTTAGTTTTTGGTTACTTTGAAGGGCGGTTGACATTAGGGGTTGGTACCCAGTGTTGACCACACGCAATCTATAGGCCGTTTCTAAGTCGGAAAGGTACGAGAGATCGGTAGGTTGTTCAACACAATCTAGGGGTCGAGCAGGTACGGCCATAGAGCAGTTGAAGCTGCCTGCCCCGTTGATCAGCAGCGAGTCAGGTACTGGCTGCATTGTCTTAGTGTTAATTCCCATGGTGGTATGAATGCTAAGAGCATACCTCGTTTCCGAAAGATGCGATGCTCATGTACCAGGCCAAGACCTCATCACCAGGCCGATGATACCAATCTCCGATCAGGAGCAGAAACTCTCTATCGTAGCCATACTGCAGGGAGTCAGTGCTGTCACGGGTCATGAGTCCACGAACAGTGGGCCTGGAAGAAGGTGCGTGCACAACAAAGCCGCCGTATAGGCCATCCGCCCTCGAGGTTCCGGTATGGCCATGGTACCAGAAGGTGCCACTTTGGTCATGGGGGATAGTTAGGTTGTACATGAAGGAAGACCCGGGTGAGATGGCATTTTGTGTCACTCCGGGGACACCATCCATTGTATCTAGAACGTCAGTCTTATGATCGTCTAGGTTGAGAAGAATGACTCACTATGAATGTGAAGCCCATGCCAGTGGATGGAGATTGGCTCCTCTTGTAGCGCATTTGTGACGTTGATCAGAAGGATATCTCCCGAACGGGCCTCGATAGTTGGGCCTGGGAAAACATCTACCCTTCGTATTGTGATTAACGTACGTACTCTACTGCAGTCGATTTTCAGTGGAACCAAAATCCTTACCATTGATAAGGTAGACTTGCTTCAACACCCCATCTGGTCGAAGGCGGCCGCTACCAACAACCCAGTCAAGCCGCTGTGTCACTGGTTCCCGAGATACATGATCCTCTGGATGAAGCTCTATGCTCGGGCGAGCTAAGTCAGGGCCATTATGCACTGGGGATTGTAGGGTTTCGCCAGAGTGAATTTTAGGGGAGAGCACGGAGCGCAATGGATCTAGCGCGGCGAACTGTTGGAGGAATAGTAATGCAGTGAGGATGCATAAAATCAACGGACAAATCACAGCGCTGCAGGCCCAATATTTTGTGTTTTGTCTTGCAGACACATTTTGAGGGCTAATGCCCGATTCATTCCGGGCTCTCGATTTTCGGGGCCTGGGCTGTCCTTCCATTGTCTGCTCAACAACTGTGACCAGGGGCGCTTGGCTTTGGAACAGCCTTATGTTAAATGGTCAGTACATTCATTATATTGCATGATTCGCTTCCAGCTGCGGGGAACGTGAGGGGAGGTTACATGGACTATGCAGATCCCTCATATAATCGGCCTGAGACAGCCAAAAATAACCACATAAAAAAACATCTCAATTTCCGCCATCTCGCCCCCGACTTCCGGATAAACCTAATAATATAACATCCTGAATCCTGTCACTCAAACTCGGGAAAAGCTTCGAGGGCCAAGGGAATAGATCGTCGGCCACTAAAAGCTGGCGACAAATTAAAATGCCTCGAGATATGGCCCCATTTACCCATAGTTGTCCATTGGTTGATGTTCAATTATCCAACCGAATGCAACACGTGCCTGGCGACATGTTCTAAGCGAGGGGACCAACGAATACTAAACAACAACTCCGCATCATCTTGCATTCTCATTGCAACTGTGCCATGGGCCTTGTGGGGAAGCTTGAGTATCAATTGGGTGTTAATTTCCGACTTCCTGATACTTACCAACATTGAGCATGTGGCAGCTCAATGGCTGGTCGAATCCGATCTACAGCGTGCATCACGTTGCCTCCAATGGTTTCCTTGATTAATTCTGCAAGGCGTGGCTGTGTCGGCAGGAGCCGGTAGGTACGTGTGATTATGTAGCCTTCAAAGATATATTATGTCGGCCATTACCAAGATGCCGTTAGGTCGAGTTGATCCAGAGACTCCAGCCTCTCTGTTCGTGTTCAAGACAGCACACTATTATGACGATACTCTTGGGGTTGACCTTGGCCATGCTCCTTGGGAGCAGGCCTGCTCGTGCTGGCTCTTTGAAAGATATTGACCATGTGGTTATCTTCATGCAGGAGAATCGAAGCTGGAATAACGTATGTGCTCACCTGGTTCTAGAATCTGCTACCGCAGGACAATTGACGAATTTCTCACGTTGCAGTACTTTGGAACCATGGCCGGCGTTCGAGGCTTCAATGATCCCAACGTCCAAGTGAATGATGATGGTTTAGCCGTCTGGAATCAGTCAGTACTGAGGGCACATGAACAAACATACTTCCTGAACCGCGGCTAACTCACCGTTCCGTCTCTAGAGAGGTGGACCCCTCCATGTCCAATGATACAAAGACCCTGCTGCCGTGGTATCTGGGGTACCAAGGCGGAAGTTGGAGTGATGCCATCCAATGTATGGTAGCAGGAAGCAACGGCTATGAGGAAAACCAAGCCGCCCTCAACAACGGCCTGAACAACCACTGGGCGCGGAACAACACCCCTTGGAGCTGGGGTTATCTCAAGCGAGAGGATATCCCGGTTCACTTTGCCATTGCTGAGGGTTGGACTTCTGGAGATATGTACCAGGAGTCGCAGATCACATCTACTAGCCCCAATCGAGTCACCTTGGTTAGCGGCTCTGTGAATGTCCCCGGAAGCCCCCAGACGCCGGACCAGGGGGGCCCTTACATAGACAACAACGAAACGCCTGGGTGCGATAATTACAACATTAACTGCTATCCTCTTAAATGGAAAACCGTCTTTGAGATCTATGAAGATGCTGGAGTCTCCTGGCAGGTGTACCAGGATACGAACAACTTTGACGATAACCCTTTGGCTTGGTTCGAACAATACCAGAATGCATCTGCGTCATCCCCTCTAGCCCAAAAGGGCATGGGATATCTGGGCCTCGAGGCATTCTACAACGCTGCCGCTAATGGGAGTCTCCCAGAGGTCAGCTTCATCGTCGGTCCCGCCGAATTGTCAGAACATCCACCCTACATGCCAAAGGACGGTGCATGGCTTCAGAAAAAGGTGGTGGATGCTGTGACGAAAAGCCCTAAGTACTCGTCAACTCTATTAATTATCAGTTATGATGGTGAGAATGTTCCACTGTACGGGCTTACCTCTTGCTCCGGCTGACGGCATTTAGAAACGGGTGGGTTTGGAGATCATGTTGTCCCCTTCCACTCCCCCGAGGATACTCCAGGCGACTGGATGCAAGACCCCTACGGGCTGTTCGATAAGATTTATGTTGGGCCCGGTGAGCTCTGTAGTAATTCTGGCAAAGAGATGACCAACACGCTAATACCCGGTGGCGGACAGGATTTAGAGTTCCTTTCTATATGATTTCCCCTTGGACACGGGGCAGCCGCGTTTTCACTGAGCACGCAGACCATAACTCACAGATTCTTTTCCTGGAGCAATGGTTAAAGGCCAGAGGATATGCAAACGTTGAAACGCCAGAAATGGTGCAGTGGCGCCGAGAACACATGTCAGATCTCGTGAACGCGTTGGACCTGGACCACGTATGTTTATAGAGAGCCCCCATTTCCTGATACTACCTAACCCTTTTTCCACCAGCCTGATACCAGCCTGCCCACTTTGCCGGACGCAGAGGAGCCTGCCACGCTCGCGGGTAAGTACGTTGGCTCATCCAACTGCCAAGCTACCCACCCAACCCAGAGACCACCCGTACCATATGGTGAGCAAGGCGACGCCACCAACGCCCTGTGGTTTGAGGAAGGATACAAAGAGGTCGTCGGCTACCTCACGGAAGGTCGCTACTTAGTCTTTGAGAAATCCGGGTCTGCACTCACCAATGCGGGCGATGCCAACCAAATTAGTAGTAGCCCCACTGGCTCGGGCTACAGTGATAAGAAGCAGCGATGGGTGATCCATTACTCCGGTGGTGAACAGAGCGGGGTGTTTCACCTCTCGAGTGCGTTGGACGGCAAATGGCTTGGACCAGAAGGCAAGCTCTTGCCTAGCAACCAGGGCAGCAATGCGGCAGACGTGAAAATCACTTTTGTCGGAAATGGCAAAGGATATACATTGGAGTATGCTGACTCGACACCCATCGAGATCGACAGCAAAGGAGCGTTGGCACTGCAGAGACTCGACTCATCTACGGGCTATAATGTTTGGAGTGTAAGCTATCGCTAGGCTCTATCGGGACGGCGAGGTGTGACGACCGATCCCAGGATGATAAATAGTATCAGCGAGAGTTAGCGAAGGTCGTATTAGTAACCATCGATGAGTTAGTTAGTTATGGGGTTGGTAGTATACCTAGAGTAGTACTAAACTATGTACTAGTTCTTGGCATGTGTCCATAGTAACAGCCACAAACTCCACACAATCTCACCCTTCAGCACACGTGCGTAGGAGAATACGCATGGTCGCGTGATAGTCGGTTGTCACCCAAATTTGGACGTCATCTTTAGTTGAGGTAAACAAGTTACTAAATACTACATTAAATTATGCTACTACTTAGTATGTTGGACATACGCCAAGTAGAAGACGAATGGTGTCCTTTTCGGTTCTTGGCTTGGCATTCTGCAAGGCAAACGTGCTTCAGGGTCAGTGACCATTTCCCCTCCTTTAAGAAGTCCTTCCCCTCTTTCCTCCCACTTGAACCTTTTCCCAACCCTTTCTCTACTTTAATATGTTGCGCCAAGGTTGACTCCGGATGAAGCAATTCCCTTGCAACGTCCGGTCAAGTAGGGCACGATTAACTATTCTCCCGATGCGCCAACCCTTTGTATAACACTCAGCATGAGAAATGACCCAGTATGGTGCTTGATAGGTAGCCCAGGCATCGTGTACCGTGATGACGATAGAAGTACTTGCTAATGACCACTGCTTTGGGCGGATATTTTCTTTTTACACTCCTATATAGCCATTTTTTTTACCTTCTCATGCGACTACTACTACTACTACTACTACTACTGCATCGTACCTGAAACCATATTTGGGAGCGGTGGGGACCCTACGCGACAAACTCTCAGGAGATTCTCCCCGGCCGGCTTATCTTGTTCAGTCTAGAGTACGGTTATCGCCGACTGGCTGCTACTTTATTATTGTTAGGGTCCAAGCTTAACCACAGACCCCTGGACTGGACACACACACACATGATAACGCCTGTGTTTTGGCGTTTGCTTCCTTGGGGGGACCCAAGATTAATAACATCATGACCTATACTTGCTATTGACATGGTCTATGGGACTGGGCTTCTTGTTGGATCTCTTTTAAAATTTGATTTTCTTGCCTGAGAAAATGCGGTGGGACAAAAGTCACCTGAGGGCACTAGTCCGTCCCCAGCAGGGCAGCACATGTCCCTTTCCTCACGCGATAAGCCACCCTTTCTTTTTCTTTTTTTTTTTTTTTTTTTTTTTTTTTTTCTCTCTCTCTTTCGTTTGTCGCCACTCATTCAGACGCCAACGTCGTCATCGCATTTCGATTCTTTTTCTTCTCTCTTTCGCATCGACCGTCATCTGTGAACGCAACCGGTTGATTCATCAATAGCACACCATCAACCCATCTTAGATTTGATTCTAATCGCAAAGTGGAAACTGTTGAGTTAGAAAATCGCCGAGCGTTGGTTCATCCTATCGGCGACCCCACTTAGCGAACTAATCCACAATCTTCTTAGGGGTCCTCGTTCGCTAACGCCATCCACGTCGTCGAATCCGCAAGCCAGTCTTTCCTCGCATTTCTCTCTCGTGACATTGACTGGCCCAAGTGTGTACCCCGTGGGCCACTCCAGGGAACCATATATAGCCCACAGTGCTTCCCGTCTCAGGTTGTGAAGCTCGGACTGCTCTCTGTCCTAGGGTCTGAATTGTTGGCTCCCATTGTTGCGTGTCCGTGGATATGCCTTCCTTCACCGACCACAACGGGGACTCGGGTCCTGACATTGAAGGTAGGCAGAAGGTTTTTTTAACTTTGCAGTTGCCGTTCCTTTTTTCCATCGTCCCGGTTTGTAGTAGTAAAAATTTCCCGAGGTTCTGTTTTCGGATCAGATGATCTCATGCCCACTGCGACTCTATCTCTTCTGCCCCTTGAGCACATCTTTCGCTTCTGTACTTTCTATCGGGGGCCAATAATATCCTTCTCCCTTGCGTCCTCTCTGTCTTCCCTTTCGTGCCGCAACCATTTTGAGCATTGATGGATTCTAATCAATCTTCAAAAGGATTTCAACCGATTTACGGTACCGGTCTTAGCATCACCTCGCTGCACAAGGCCCGTCACGCAAACGGCAATGGGAATCCCACGATTGCGCCCGACTCCAGAAAGCAACATTCGGCCATAAGCAAAAAGGCAACCGCACGCCCACCACCCCTTCCCACAGCGCCATTAAGCAGTCAATCTAGTGTCATCACCGAGTCTGGAACACGGGATGAACAAGAAATGCAGAACGGCGAAGAAGATCCGCAGAATGCCCTTTTCCACCAAGTCTTGGAATGGCTTCAGCGTGAAAAATCAAAACGGAAACCCCCCAAAGTAAAAGCGCATGCGCAACCAGATGGATCGGGTAGTGATGGGGATGATGAGGGTGACGAAGACACTGGTAATGGGGGTGGCGCCAATGTGGAGAGGACACCATCCCCGGGGGCCGATAATGTATTTGCCTTAGACAAGCTGGAGAAGATCCTCATCCAGTATGCCGCTTCACACAGTGACGGCGCTGCGTCGGCTTATCCCATTCGGCGGTCAACCCGCCGGCGTCCTGTGAAGGGCCTACGGAGGGGTTCGGCCTCCGAATCTGACTATCTAGATGTTGACTCAGCTGCTCCTAGTGTTGATGCGACATTAGACAATTCTAAGACCCTCGCGTACAGCGGAGGTAATGCGGAAGACGATGAGAATGAAGAAGGTGCAAGTGCTAGGCGGGCCCTGGATCGGGAGGCTTGGTGTATATTCAAGAGTGAGATACTGCGTATCACTCACACGCTACAGCTCAAGGGGTGGCGGAAGCTACCGATGGAACTCGCCGGAGATGTAGGAGTAGTTCGACTGAGCGGTGCACTAACCAATGCGGTGTATGTGGTCACGCCGCCTCAGAAGATTCCCCCCCCCAGAGCCGAAGATGGCTCCTACAGCCTTGTACCGAGGAGGCCCCCGCCGTAAGTGCTCTGGCCATCCCTGAAAAAGACAGCCCACCTAACCTGCAGTTAGGAAGCTGCTCCTGCGCATTTACGGCCCCCAGGTGGACCACCTCATCGACCGAGAAAACGAACTGCAGATTCTACGTCGTCTGGGGCGCAAGCACATCGGACCCCGAGTGCTCGGAACTTTCAATAACGGCCGATTCGAGGAATTCTTCGAGGCCCGTCCGTTGACTCCGAAGGAGCTGCGCGACCCTGGGACAATGAAGCAGATCGCAAAACGCATGAGAGAGCTGCATGAGGGCATCGAATTGCTCGAGGACGAGAGGGAGGGGGGTCCGATGGTATTTAAGAACTGGGACAAATGGGTCGACCGCTGCGAACAAGTCACCAACTGGTTGGATAAGGAGATCCAGTCCAAGCATAATGATATCAAAGCTGTCGCAGAACCTTGGCGACGCCGAGGCTTTGTCTGCGGTGTTCCGTGGCTGACATTCAGGAAGGCGGTTGACAGTTACCGGAGCCACCTCATAAATGGCTATGGCGGTATGCAGGAGATCAAGCGGCAACTTGTTTTTGCCCATAACGATGTTAGTTTTGTCTTTTCCCCGGGGACCCTCTAGACCAAGACTGACCGTGCAGACTCAATATGGCAATCTTCTTCGAATGGAACCTAGTTCTGAGTCACCGCTTCTTCGACCGGAAAATAAACATAAGCAGCTGGTTGTCATTGACTTCGAGTATGCATCTGCAAATGTCCCTGGATTTGAGTTCGCAAACCATTTCGTAAGTCCCTGTCTACTGCCAATATCGCTTCTCTTGCTGACCAGATAGACTGAATGGTGTTACAATTATCACGACGAGGAAAGATCCTGGGCATGCAACAACAAAGATTTCCCCACCCTGGAGCAGCAGCATCAGTTTATCAGCGCTTACTTGACACATCGTCCTGGATTGAGCGTGCGATCATCTCCATCTATCACCCCACTCATGCAGGCAGGAGAACATGCTAATATCACTTCACTCGCTCCTTTGGACCTTGACGCAGGCCCTGATGTAGACCAACAGAGTCTGGTAGATGCTGAGAAAGCCCAGGAGGACCGGATGGATGCTGAAATCCGATCACTCATCAAGCAGGCTCGGCTTTGGCGCGTGTTCAACTCAGCGCAGTGGGTGGCATGGGGAATAGTCCAAGCTAAGGTGCCCGGGATGGAAGAGGGTATCGCAGCCGATGCTGCGGCAAATGGCCATCCTAACGGCACCAACAGCGCAGAGTCCGAGAGCACATCTTCAACAACTCCTACAGCAGAAACTGATGTGGAGGAAACAGACGAATTTGATTATCTTGCTTATGCGCAGGACCGAGCCTTGTTCTTCTGGGCAGATATGTTGTCATTGAACCTTGTTCGGGAGGAGGAATTGCCTGCCGCTTTGGTCCAACGCATTCAACCTCGCATTATCAACTACTAATACGGCCTGTGACAACCAAAATAGGCAGTCCCTAATTACTGGTGACCAAACTGTCTTCAACATTTCGACAGTGCGGCGTTATTGATATGACTCACGATGTATATACATACACTAGCCTTATGACAGCATTACGGGTTATGCCACGAATACCATCAAATTGATATTGCCTGACCGTTACCATCGTGTACATCCAGTATATCACGTAAAACAAATCATCAAGTCTAGAACCACCGAAGGGGTAACAGCGAAGAGAAAGAAAGAAAGAAAGGTAGATAGATAGAATCACCGTCTCAATCTCCTCTCCGTTTCGCCCTTAGCCTTCTGAACCCATTCGTCAAACTTTCCCTCCTTCTCCTTCATCCCAACCACCCCCTTCAACACCTCCCCAATAAATCCAACAAAATTCGACCTCCGCAGGGTATTCTCCCAGTCCCAGGCTCGCCTCTTCCTCTCCTCCCTCTCCAACATCTCGACATCCCCAATCTCTCTCGCCCTCGTCCTCAAATCCCTCACAACAGCCATGAGATTAAACCTCGTCTCCCCCTCGGGATACCTCGCAATCCTCCTCTGCAGAACCCCAATCACCTTCTCGGGGAAGCCCTCCGCATCACACTCCCCATGACTAATCGGATACGGTTGCAACCCATCCAACTCATATAGTGTCCCATTCACGGCCGTATACCCAATAAAATGATACACGTCGCCTTCCTCATCTCTCGCTGTGCGCATAGTCTCATCCACAAACGGACTCGCCCGCGCAAACGCATTATGCGCCGTCCGAACCTTCTCCGAGTTCGAGAGCGCCTCGCCGCGCAGATCGGCCGGGAACCCCGTCGTGAAGTCCTTGAAGGAGCGCAACTCGTCGCCGATGTCGATCGGGTAGGGTGTTGAAGACGCGCTATCCTGGTTGAGAATCACGGATAGGATAGCCTGTGTGCCGCAGGCATTTTGGATCGTTTGCGCTGCGAAAAAGAGATTCTCTGGGGCGGTTTTGTCGTAGCTTCCGTCTATGGGGGCTTCGGGCGTTGTGGGGGTTTGGTCGCGGAGGTATTTGAAGAGGAAGATTACGCCGTAGACGGGACTGTGTTTTTTTTATTATTATTATTTCGTTATTATTATTGTTGTTGTTTTATCTTTGTTGGTTTGATTTATGAGTTGATTCGGAATGTGGGAAGGGAATGGATGGATGGGTATGCACCTTAGTGAGCGGATAGTGTCGGCGTCTAGAGAGATGAGTTCTTCGAATTGGACACCTTTAACACCGAGATTTTCGATTAGAGAAGTGAAGACGCCCTATTTGTTTTTTTGAAAATGAGAGTGAGATTGTTAGTCTTGGTTTGTGTGTTGAATGTAGATGGGGGGTGGTAGTGGTAGTGGTGGTGGTGGGTGTACTTCGTCTGATTCGATTGTGCTCCAGCCGCCTGCGTCGGCCATTTTTATTAAAATCTGAGGGTTTAGCTGGTATATTATATCTATGATATGGGTGTATGGTGTCTAACAGATGACACAGGGTGCGTGGTTCAATGATGGTTGTAAATGTTTGTTGGATGGAGCTTTTCAAACTGCTGATGACGATATCGTGGTTGGGGGTAGTGGATGTTTGTTTCATATGCAAACAAGCTCTTCTTACTCTGCTCAGGGTCGCCCAACAATGAATACTTGAAACTTCAGATTGAGAAAAAAAATCACTTTTAATTGTAGATATCGTCGCCATCTTCTATTTAGTACCTTGCTAACCTATGTGGCTACTGTATAGCTTTCAGATGACTTCCAGTCACCGTCTACGGTGCTACTATCCCATCAGAAATACACCTCCTGCGTTGTACTGTATGCTGAATATTCTGTTAGGCCGGGAATACGGTTTCTTTGTCCTTAGCTAGGGTCCTAGGACGTATAAATAGTAAGGCCCTGCCGGAGATATGAATAAAAAGGAGACGAGCTAAGTCGGACCTGAGGCGAAATGTATTGATATTCTTTTTGATTTGCGTTTTAACTTCTGGGTATTGTTAGAAACTGGGGTATATATGAATCATAACTAGGTACATGAACAGTATTATATGTCAACATAGCAAATCGTGAATATCATGCAAGCTCGACCTTAAACGAACGCTCGATTTTCATGCCCTGGTACAGCGGCGTGATGCTCTCTGTACTGACATTCTGCGTTGACCGCTGACGACCGGTAATAGTTGTAGACATGCAGTGGCATCCACCAACCGTGTCCGCCCAGTGAGGTTTGTCACTGTTATTTGCAACGCTCGACAGTGGATAGCTGTTGTCAGTAGGGCGTTTGCGAGAGCCGTAAGTCGTGTCGCGCAGGATACGGAAGATTGGTCGAAGGGTCGCAAGAGAGCTGGCAGTGATGCCAACACCAGTCTCGATGTTCGAGAAAATGGATACTGAATAAGTGGCGTACAAGAAGTCTGCATGTTTATAGGCGGATAGGTACGGTATACGGGCAATGACAGTAGCACCGGCACTGTTTGGAAGGTTAGTGACAAAGCTCATAATCTTAGCCTTGACCAAGAATACTCACATGCAGCCCAGGCCCATGATTCCCGCTAGGGCAATCTTTGTGCGTCTATTCATTTGCAGATTCCAAACTATGAAGCATGGCAGGAGGCCGAGGGTAAAATCGGCAATCGCTGCCACAATGCTGGCTGTATATGCGATCCCCATCAAGGCATTGGGATCGACGCATTTGCCAGTTTTGGTCAAGCGATTCCAGAAAAAGTCGACCGGAGTACATTCAAATATGCTGACCAAAACAAACATCGCCCCAACAAGGATTGTCAACGAACTGATAGTGTAGAGGATTACAGTGTGGATCCTGTGGGGAGTGATACGAAGAAGAGTCATGGCGATGGAAATCTTCGCAGTAATGGCAGTGACTAGGTAGAAATTCTGCCCGAGCCACCAGTACTACATAGGACGTTAGGCCATACCCGGTATGAACCGATCAGTAGAAACGCACCAGCAAAGCGTATCGAAGATAACCGGGCTTGTCCATAAACCATATCATTCGTTGTCCAAATCCGTACTTAGCACCAGCGAAAGTGCAGATGGCAAACGCCAGGTTGAAGATCTGGGAGTATTACTCCTGTTAGTCACGACTCACGTTCGAATAGTACCACCAGACTTACCATGGCCACCACCATTGTAACATCATCCTTTCCGAATGCACGCACAATCCGCAATCGCACAAAACACCTCAGGCACATCGATACCAAAGATATTCCCACAGACACCGCAGTGGCGATGATGATCGATCTACTGCGATAATTCATCTTAATAACAATAGTCCACGTCTTATATGCACATAGGCCAATGACAAAGATGTAATCCACGAGGGTTTCAGAATATAGTGAGGTCGAACATCGGCCTTATATGATGTTGTCATCCAATATAAGAAACGAAGGTCTGAGCTGCAATGACCCTGATTCAACCCTTTTGTGAGAGTTCAACGGAGCTCGATGCAGGAACAGGAAGGCCGTTTAACTGCCATGTGGGCAGAGGCAAGTAATTGTCAAGTGGGAAAAGGCGCATATTCCCTATTACCTGGTGGAGCCCCGTACAATGATCTGCAGGTAGCTGGAGTTTTTGTTGCCTGGTAATTGGGTTTGGTGGGCTTCATGACTAGCATTGGGTTCGAGTATAATCCATAGTTTGGTACAACCATTGGCGGAAACCTCAGGCTTGAACCGCTCGCTAGTCAGTGCTCCGTAATTCGGCACAAAATATCATCGGCATAAAAACTCAATCAGGACAACTGATACAGATGTGGAGCACAGCATGTGCCGGCAGACAGCAAAACCGGAGAAGTTCCGCCACCACGGATGATTGACAGGCCATTACAAAAGCATGATGATGTATGTTAACATTTCATACAGCATATAGGAATCAGCCGGCCAAGTGCCTACTTTTTGGTCTGCAATAGAAGGGCAAACTGTATTGGTTATTGATAACTTCAAATATGAGAAATTGAAAAGCTTAGTACATACTAGTTATCAGAGAGTGAGTACACACGCCATGCGAGATCCACACTCGGTCTCCACATGCCCCGAATATCAAGTAGTTATGGCAGCAGATCCCCCTTTTTGGCTTTTTGGACTTTTGGCGCACGCATGGCACGAACCGGATGGCCACAGCGCCCCTTATACGCTCCTGTACGCAATAACTGATGGAGATCGTGCACGATACCCAATAAGGCGACCGTTATCCTATAAGATCGCCCGCTATTGAGAGTCAGTAAGTGAATGGTGATGTAACTAACGTGGTGGCTCGTCTTAAAAAGCAAAGATAAAAGGATGTATGGAGTATGGCTCACGTGGCTACGCTAACCACCAATAGTCTAGAGCCGGGGCAAGGGAAGATCACATGTACCCCATAATGAAATATACTTGTGGATTTGATTGATTACCAGCGATTAAACGTTGCCAGTCTCCATATCAGAACGGCAGAACACAACCTCATCCAACTGCCGAATCTCCTGCCCTTGACGGTTTTCACTTCATGACATCTCCTGAATAGGCCCAATTTTCCTTCTTTTCATCACTTTCACCTCTCCACCGCCGCGCAATCTATTCTTCAGGGTCGATCAAGCTCTCTACGAGCCCCTTACACTACAGGAGCGCAATTGCTTTGTTGAGGACTGCAAAGCCATCCACCGAAGCCTCAAGCATGGTTCCATCTATATCACAGTAGGCCGTCCGTCCGAGATTAACACACCATAAAGGCTGGATTTTGAGATACTTCGGTTGTCTATACGCCATGTCGCTATCTTTCCGCGTGTCGAATGTGCAGACAACATGCTTGAGCGTGCAATGGATTTCAAGGCCAAACATTAATACCTTGAGAAATCTAACCCGGTAATTCGACGTGGTCAATGGGATGAGATCATCCTCTGAGGGTATTAAGCCCCCCTTGAGCGACACTTAGACTATCCAGTCAGATGGCCCACTTTATTGTCTGTTAGGCAGCATACGTTCCATCTATCGGTGGCTCGAAACTTGTCTCTACATGATTACACGGCTACTCCAGTACGTTTATATCCGATTGGTGACAAAAGTGAACCGTTTAAGGTCCTATTGCATACCCTGGGACTTACCCTGGTGTCTTTTAATTGCCGCCTTTCATTTATTGCCCTCCCTTTCATAAGTATCAGAGCAAATATCATGAAATCCTAAGAGGATGTGGCCTTCCGGCAACCTACAATCTAACAGGCATTTAGATCGGGACTCGGATGCCTTGTTCAATGGAAGGCTCGTCGGCTATAACTCAAATATCGCGACATGAATCGATTCGGAGCTTTCTTCCAACAGCTCGGGCTTCTTATCTTCGAGATTACAGCTCCAACTTATGGCTCTTAGCCCCGGATGACAGTCCCCTATAGATAGGTATTTAATGAGTACCATCCAATGCTGTTGGGTCGAATTCTGGTTTGATTTACGGGTCGTCCTCAGCATATATCGGCTTGATCCGCCATTAGGCAGACCTGTCCATAGAGGCAGAAGCTAGGAGTAGTCATGCAGAACAAGATACCTTGAAGGGCCACTTTTCCATGTCCCTAGGCAGGAAACCCTTCATCTCTCTAGAGCTACCTCATAATCCAGGACTGCCCGTGCCTGGCTTGCCACATCTAGATTTATTACCATAACCGAGGCCTGCAGACTAGTGCACTTGGTGACCACAAGACGTGACTCCACCAAGTCGTCGAATCTGTTCGAAACGTAATAGGATTGATCTTAGGGGACTCATTCTGGACAGGTATTGAATTTCTGCACGGGCAAGGCCCATATTTAGTCAAGTCAATGGCATTCTATTTGAGAGCGCCTCGAACACTCTCCGACACGACTATCTAGATGTGTGAAAGTTACGCCGTCGTCGCATCGGGACAACCGACGACAATACTCCATTCGACGGCAGCCACGGCATTGTTATTCCCTGCAGCTGGCGACCACAACAAGTAAATTTCTTAACCTCTGCGATGCTTTTCAAAGACAGTACTCTTCGTACATGGCAGCTCTCCACGCAGAATGACCTCCCACTCCAATACTAGTAAATCTACACAGAAAAACAACTGACACTACACAAACACAACATAAAACCACAATCCTGCCGCAGGATGTATATACATGGCTAACCCAATCCCTCCCCCAAAACAATCACTTAGTATAAAATTGGCACCTTCCAACCAACCTCCTCCCCAATTCCACAAACAAAAATAAAATAAAATAACATCCTCCCCACACCAAAGCCACCAAAATAAAACTCGTATTCGACCAAACCAAAACCACCGACCCTATAAGAAACATCTATTATAGCCCAATCAACCTCCTTTAGCCTCGCCCCACGCGCTTCCCCAAAGTCAAGCTAAAATGCCCTAGCCTCGCCCACCCGAACATCGATCTATCTACCGAATACGAACGATCTAAAACTAGCTAGCTGGGGACCCTTTTTTTTTTCCCTTTTTTACCCATGCATCATGCCGATCATCATCTTTATCTTTAGCCACGGCTCGATGGATATTAATTATATTTTTTCCTCGAATGACGGCTCTTGCAAGTCCTAAATATTCTGTTTTGGGGCTAGATTTTCTTTTTCTTCCTACTTCTTTTTTCGGGGTTGGATTATTTTTGTCTATATATATCTCTTAACTTTTTGTTTTGATCATCTGGACTTTTATTAGAGCCTAGGGAGATCATGGAGCGGGTAGTATATGGACCGTGGTTTATACTCTTTTTTTTCCCCTACACTGATATTATTGTCCTATTAGTAGTTACGTAGTACATATATGTGTGTGTAGGTGTGGATAGACGCACTGCCTTGTTTCTATTTTGTTATGTTAGGTATTGAACCTGATGATACTTGCTTTGGGGGGATCAGCACGTTTGGTATCTTCAAGCCCTTGCTTTAGATTTGGCTAAATATGCGGGATTCTAAATATATCCCGACCTCGTGGTTATTGACGTGATGGATTTTCTTTTTTTTTTCTTTTGCTTTTGCTTTTGCTTTTTCTTCTTTTTGGTTGCTTCGCGCAGGTACATACTGTACAGCTGAACTCTGTAGGTTGCCGATCAGATCCAGTCAAATGTATCTCGACCGTTTCATGGTTTCATGTCTCCCTGGCATGGCTTCACCCCATTTAATTTCAGTTCTATTAATAGGTTGATCGGGTTGAAACCCTACGGGAAGAAACGAGATGATCGGGGATAGTTTGTCATTTCAATATACATTGTTAATTATCTCAAAGTGAACGCCAAGCGGGTATATGATTTTGATATCCATATCAATCCATGCTCTCATGTAGCCTCATTCTGTGTCAGTATTCCTGTCTCACTGTAGCGTATCGCAGGATTCGTAACGAATGTCAGGCATGCAAAATCCAAAATAATGTGCATTAGATGCAACAATAGTAGAATGGAAAAGGAACCCCTCCTTCCAACATATAAGAGTACCAGCCCTTCTATCCATCCAACCCCATGTGAGATCCAAGCTCAAGCCCATATGCCGTGTAAATAATGTGAAAGTTGGTCAAGGGTATATAGATTGTTGTTGTCATTTTCTTTTTTCCTTAATTTTTTTTCCTTTCCGTTTTTTTTTTTTCTTTCTTGGTTCTGTCGGCCATCTTCAAGTGCAGATACTTCCTGTCCAGCACGGCTCCGCGGTACTATATCCTCCAACTATCTGTTGCGGCTCGCCGTAGAGATCCACATTCAGTCCGACAGTTCCACCCACTCGCGATAACTCCCCACATACCACTTCATCCACATATGGTGGTGGATATGTGGGTGAATGATGGAGCGATCCGGTATGGCTGTACTCACACAGCTCTTCTCGTGGATCGGAGAGTAGAGTTGGAGATGGTGGGTAGAGGTTCTGAACGCCTGGTGCTGTGACGTAGGTTCCATTTACATCATATGGGGAATTAGCGATCGTCACAGCTGGTGGAGACTGGAGTGGTGGGGTATAAGGTGCACATGTAGCGGTGGAGGAAGGGGAGGATGATGATGCCAGAGTGTAATCTTGCATTGCATGATAAGGACTCGCGGGAGCGGGGGAGTAGTCGAGTGACGTCCGTGGCGACCACTGAAGGCGGCTTTTATATTGGGCGACGATATGTCGAGGTAATTCCATAATGGTCGAGGCTAACTGGAGATCTGGGTTGTATGGCTCCGACATGCTTCTGGTAATAATGATCCGATATATGTCTTCGATGGGGCCAACAGATAGTGGGCCAAGGTATGCGCCTCCTAAGTCAGGGAATAAACTATCCAAAACCACGCCGATACCAAAGAATTGAGCCAGAATGGCAAGGGCTCCGAGATCTGTGTCACCGCCCCGGAGCATGGCGGGGGGAAGCCAAAAGAGCCACCTTCGCAGGGGCTGCATACGCTCAAAGGCCTGCTCCGGAGTCAACGATAGGAGGTCTCTCCTGAAATGGCGCACGAATTCAAGGAGTTCTCCGATCCGACTGTAGTGTTCGTGGTTGTGAGCAACACGCTTCTGGACGTTCTGAAGGGCAATCGCCGTTTGGTCAAGGCTGACGAGGTCCTCGTCCTGGAACTGATAGCCCGTCATCATCGGGGAGTTAGTACATCCCAAGTATCTCTGGTTCTCCAGATACATGGCGAGTTCGGATTCCTGTTTCCAGATTGGATGCATCGAATTCAGAACAGTTGTGAGTCCCTGTTGCAGGGACGCCCAGCTATGCCTAGAAAGCCGTTAGTATTTCACTTAACCGGGGTTTGTGGAATCACATACCACTCCGAAGCCTGCCAGGAAAGGAGGATGGAAGCTGCGAGGATGGCGTCACAGTTGCCTTTTGAGAAAGCACCGATAGCCTTGTGCAAGCCCTGGATGGCAACCCCCCTGTGGTGATAAGCGAGCTGCTTCGTTTCTTTATTTCGTGTGATCCAAGCCAAATGTGACGCTGATAAAGTAAGGATGGAACTCATGACAAAGTCATTCGTAATCGCAATGTTGAGGAATCTGGTAGGTGTAAGTACCTCGCTAACGAAATAAGACCCAGTCTCTACACTTACAATGGCATTTTCTGCGCCCAGATCGTGGAGTTGCTAAAGCCGCGGCGATGTAGGTCGATGGACAATCCGATAATATGGTGGATCAAACGAAGATCGGTTCGCGAGAGTTTGCTCCAACAACTGCGTGGGTACTGTACCAGCTCTGGGAACGGGGGCACACCCGTGATGTGCCAATTCTTGATTTCCGTCTCAATTTCAGCGGACATGAGAAGATCGGGGATTTTGCGGGGGGTGGATGATTCGTCGTGGACGGTCGCGACATCCATATAGTCGCAGCGACAGTTATGTTTGGTACAATTCCGGCTACTCTCTGCGTCAGTCACAGTACATTTGCGCACGGTGATCATATGTAGTAGATGCGTACCATTGCGGAAAGCTCTCGTCGCAACGAATATGTCGTCTCTTACATGTTTTGCAGCCGAAACGCGACTTGGTATGGCTCTTGCGAGGAGGGCCACCACCAGGACCGGCCATATTGTCTGAGTATAGGCAAGGCGCAAGACAATGGAATAGTCTCAGTGGATACAAACAGTGCTACCACACTCGGCAGCCAAAGGATGTGCAGAAAGCGTAGCACCAGACACACAATGCGCAACAAAATTGTGAGCAAAGGGTTGACGAGTAACCAGTGGTAGTCTTCTCGGGTTATGTATGGAAAGGGAGATGAGGGAAGAGGAGAAGGCAGAGGAGAGATGCAGGTATATAGCAGTACCAATAGCCAAGCCTAGAGATGCAGACTCCAAAAATAACCTCGAGCCTCAGCCCCGGGTGGAGGAAGAAACGAGGAACGAGATGAAGAATGTCCGCACGTGGGGAATACGAGATAACGGCAAGGGAGGGGAGTTGGACTGTTTTATTTCGACGAATATTTTGACAGGAACAAGAGGAGCGAAAAGGATTATAAGAGGTGGAGGGTTATAATTAAGTCACAGTCAGGGCCAGTAGGCTAACTCCTAGTCCAAGAATGCATGCAGTCTTTCGAGCTGGGGGACCACTCATAAGAAGGCAAAGAAAGGTTTCGATCCAAAAGAAAAGACTAAAAAAAAAAAAAATAGGGAAAGTAGTTCAGTCAACCAGAGGGTAAAAAAAAAATGTTTAATATTTATTTTCTTTCTGAAAAAATAAAAAGAAAACCAAATTAATTAAATAATAATAATAAAAAATAAAATAAGAAAGAACCTTAGGAAAGTTGGGGACTAGTCAAAATCTCTGGGGATGCGTTCCAAACGCATGAGACGGCTGGTCAGATGCTGATCTCCTGAGAAGGTCGTAGTAATAAAAAAACGTCAGAGAAGGAAAAAGAAAATGCATCCTGGTCAAGGATAGTACCTTCAGCAGATGATGTGGGGATGGGGGAAATTGAAAAGACAAGAGATGAGAGGTGGAGGGGGAAAGTAAAGTATGGACTATAACCACAATAGGAGCCCGATTGGAATTATTATTAGTAGTTGGATGGGCTAAAAACCGAGAATTCCTGAAAATCATGGTTTTGAGCCTCCTCCCGTCATTTCCCTTTTCGATCCCTCACCTCGAGAAATAAAATAAATTAATAAACCGGACAAGTAAAATTAAAGGGAAGGAAGAAAATTCTAAATCATTCTCTCATAATAATAATCTTCTTTTTTTAAAAAAAAAGAAAAGAAATAGAAAAAGATAGGCAGGATTAACGTGTATGTACTCCATACATACAGACAGTTAGCACCTAACTAAGTACCGACAAGGAATGTAGGCCTGGATTAGCCCCCATTCCACGAGGGTTACTTTGGACGGCGGCGTGGCTGACCATGAGTTCTATTAGTCACATTGTTCGGGCAAGGACCACATGGCAGTAGCAGCAGTAGCAAAGCACTAACTACTACCACCACCAGTCTTCATCCATAATCATTCTAATCCAACCCCCCTTAGTAGTAGGTACCGACCCTGGGCTTAGCACTATCGATTCCGGAAATTGCTAAGTCCCCTTCCTAACGGTCCCCATCTTGAAAAAAAAAAAAAAAAAAAAAGTCCGAAGAATTCTTCCCCTTCCGCTACATTCCTTTGCTTCTCTTTGGGACTTGCCCCCCTCCCCTTCATCTCGGGTTAATTTGGTCCCAAATGAAATAGTTGGGGCCAAAAGATAATCAATCTCCATAGCCTAAGTGGGTGGGACGCGAGTCACGCTAAGTCAGATTTCTGTAAGGATCTGGAGTCTAAGCCTCTCTACCAAATATGCTTGAACTCTAGCCATGGGAATCGCCCAATTCCCAGAGGCAACATCTGAGAGGGAAGGTAAGACAAACAATCCAAAAAAGAAAGAAAGAAAGAAAAAGGATAAAGGAGGGGATAAAACCGGAATGGATGGGGAAACACCTTGGATGTGGCGTATCTAAGCATGTCCACCATTCAAAGACCATGTGTAGAAACAACGGAAGCCAGGCCTCGTCGTTCAAACATTGATTCTCTGGGTGTCATGGCGAGTAGTAAGTTGGGAAAAGTCTGGACAGGGTCTGCGGAAATCAATTACCATAGCTTAGGTTAGGATGACCCAAAGACTCAGCCTGACGGATGGGGTTGGCCGACAAACTACTTGATTAGGTAAAAAATGTGGTGGGGAAGAACTTTTTTGTCTTGTTCTTTTTTATGATTTGGTCCTTTTTTATTTTTATCTATTTTTTTTCTCTCTCTCTCTTTCTCGCTCTTTTCCCTTTTCGCCCTTGATATTCTCCATATTTGACCCAGATTGAACGGTCCTCTAAGGTTCTCACCACTCACCCACCCGCCCACTAAATCTCAGGCAATAGGTTTTCGATGACACACAGTGGGCAGACGGGTCTGTCATTGATTGGCGTCAGATTAAAGTCACTAATCACATGGTTATCATTACTTAACGATCGGATTTTGTTCACCCCCCAAAAGTCCGATCCCAGGGGTAGCTGCTCTCTCTCTCTCTCTCTGTGTGAGTGTGTGTGTGTGTGTGTGTGTGTGTGTGTGTCTGTGTAAAGGGTAAGATACCCTGTCCTGGAACCATGTGGGCTTCCTTCCTTTCCCTTCTGAACCTCTCATTCCCCTGTCTTTTTTTCTTTTTTTCAATTCTGGACAGGGTATGTATTGGATAACCGTCACACCCATCGCCCCTCTTACTGTATGTGTATATCGTCAGGGTGATCGCCTGTTTGACTCAAAGGGACCCTTGCCCCGTCACTAGAACTTGGCGATCGTCAACCAACGACTTTTACCCTATGACCGATCTGGTTATATCCAACGAATATCCATCCCAAAAGAGGACGAAGAAAAGAAAATCAAAGAGTAAGCCCAATCATTCTGGGAGGCTCAAGGAAAGTACCGGTGAGAAAAGGGGAAGAACAATCTATCTATTATTGGATGTGCTACTCCTGCACACTTGCTTTTTGGTGTCGCTTCCACGCTAGCAGGGGGGTTCAAAGAATTATATTGCTTTTTCATCCTGGTGCCTCGTGGACATAGTCCAATCCAAACAGACGTCCCCAACAAAAATTACTCCCCGCGGATCCGTCCGAATAAGGAAGATTAATATGATGGAGCGAACGATTGCCTCGCCAGGCGGACTGAGCGCACCGCTCATGGTGCTTGGAAATCACACTCTGGGGGAGGGTTTAACCAACACGGAAAAACTTTAGCAACCTCCACTAGGAGAGAGATGCAGGTTATAGTTCCTCCATGACTCTATAGCGTCATGATAGATGGGTTCCTACCCCTGATGGGAGTGGATAGCGCGCAACTTTGATGTAGGGTTTGCAGAGTCTTGCAATGCGCCGTTTTTATCCGACGCTAGGAGACGCACGTTTGTTTTGCCGGTATCAAGCGGAGCTCGATATTATAAGAGCCGTCCATAGGTAGAACGCACCCGGTCTCAATTCGGGAATAGCAACCGACCTTCTCGGCCAACCCCCCAATCGCACGGGGGGAGGGCGCTATTTCGGCTGAGGGCTTCTCAAGCCTTCCCTCATGACCACCAGAACCCCTGCCCGACGGCTCCCTCAAGTATCCTTACACACGGACACCCATGGAGAGAATAAGCGATCATACGGCCAAGCCACTAAGGCATCAAATCACCTATCTAGGGTCACTGCGTATGCAGCTAAGATTTAGTTCCTCCAACTAAGATTTAGATCGAGGCTGCAAACCTTCGACGGACAAGGCACGGAGCACTGTCGAACGAAAAGCCTTCTCCTTTCCGGCAGACTGGTCAAAACGTTGAACTTGCTTTCATTTTTGACGAATCTGGTAACCTCCTGCACCTGAGACGACCTAAACTAGTAATGCTTGCGGCTGAGCCACGGGGCGACGAGTGGGGCAGTGAGCCCTACAGCCGTGTGTGAAGATGACTTCGCCCGCTGTCCCGGGATGGTGGGTTTAAGTTCCCTCGGATGGTGTTACCGTGGATGAAGTGCAGGGCTCTACTCTGTACGGGGGGAAGGGGGGGGGCACTGAATGATTTGGGATAGTGCTGTTGCTAAGAGGAGGGGGAGAAGAGTAACACAGTTTCAGCCTTTCATGGAGGGCAACCCCGTGTGTGTTACGCATTCCTAGATGAAACAGAACTCGTCAGTCAGATCCACGGCAATTCGCTAATTTTACACGTATAAGGAAACCGGTAAGGAGCTTCTATATTATCAGACAGGGAAAACAAAAAGATAGGGGGGCTAAGGCAGAAAGCCATTGAATGCTAACGCGAAACCAGCTTAAACTAAATTAAGAGCTAAACGCGAATCGTTGAGAAACTCTTTTTTTTATTATCTCACTTTGATTGGATTAACAGAAAGCCCTGGAAGCAATTTTTCCAGATAAGGTAAATGCCCTAGAACGCTAGACGGGCGAGGTTAATGGAGGCTTCTACCTAACTTCTAGGGTAAAAACCCTTCGGGGTGAGTGGACCGGGTCCACGGTCGCGGGCGGCCGAGATTAAGAATCAGCGATCAGTTCATGCTGCCCGGCCATTGGCGGGGTCGGTTAGACCTTAATTTTCGATAGACAATATCCTGTCAATTGGAAAGCCTCGACAATTGCTGACGAGGACAGGATTCCTCGACTCACCCTTCGACCTGCGTCAATAGAGAAGTAAGAGTGCATGCATTGGAAGGTGTGGAACAGAAAAGCCTCATGCCACGTTTTTCTTTTTTTCTTTTGCTTTTTCTTTTCTGTTCTGGACGAAGAAATCATACCCTAGACAGAGGCTAATGGATGCTTGATCCCTGTCCATGATGCTGGAGCTTTGAGGCCTTGGCAGTATTAAGGGCCTATCCCATTTGGCTGGCGTCTTGGCAGCTGGAGACAAGCCCATCTGTGTATTGAATTGATTGCGCCTTACTGGGTTTTATTTTTTTTTTTCTTCCCCACCCCAGTCACCAAATTTCCGTTAAGGCTACCCAGGACGCGTCCGTCCATCCCAGGTAGCTGGATGTGAGAAGAGATCCACAATTCCAGACCTCTATCTGGGTGATTACGGAGTAGTAGATAGAGCCCCGAACAGAGGGAGAGAAAAGAGAGAATTGGGAATGGACTAAAATGACCTTCCCCCAAGCCCCGCTAACCAAATGCCGTAAGAACGGGCAATTCCGACCCGCCGATGGGGGATAGACCAATGGCAAGTCCCGAGCCATTCTCCGCATTCGATAGACTGCTCCAGGATTGTCAAAGTGTCATGATTGGCCAATGGGAAGTCACCCCGTCAATCCGTCAGCCCCCCCTGGCAGTTTTTCTTTTTGCCAAGCACTCCGTCGCGAGATGCCACCTAATGAGGTTAGGCGTGTTCCAGACCCAAGTCACCGCTTTTTAATTCAGAAAAGCGTTAGGGTTGGTCAACTTTGTTTAGGTTCGGCGTAACTTTATTCGCTTTTGTCCTCGAGGCAGGCCATCATATTAGACTGTGGCTCCTTACTAGTAAGTTAGTCTGCAGCCTACAGACTACCAGTACCACCCTGATTGATGCCTGGGAGAATAGGTCATACTCAATGTTTGCCTATCAAGCTTGAAGCTCTGACTCACCCACGCCATGTGGACTGATACTAGCCAGCCACTGGCGGCCGACTTGTCACTGACGAACAATGTACCTTTTTTTGTTTTTCTTCATTGACGATTTTTTTTTTATTGATATTGAGTTTCACTGTCACTTTGCCATGTCAGAAACCCTATATAGAATACCTGTATACTCGATAAAGAAGTAAAATGCGACCAAAGCTAAATTCTCCTGCTGATCTGTCGTTCGGCCGTCTCATCTTGTCAATAGATCAATCAAGCGACAACAGCTGGTTGGGCGTGTACCTCGAGCGACGGTGCATGGACGTCAACGCAGAGAGATACATTGAAATGGGTACATGCTCTCTAGAGAGCCCAACGCACGTCCAAGCCTATCATCACGTATTCAAGATGTCGTCCTGCACTGTCACTGTGACAATGGTCGATATATCAATACCACTCCAGGTTCTGGAGTACATAACGGCCCCACCTAGCAGACGTCAAGCCTACGCTTAAACTATCAACTTCTGGACTAGTTATCAACTGGGGGGGG